>BHFT01044747.1:0-54799 GCA_004320025.1 Laticauda laticaudata
TGAAACGTTGCTACAACTTTAACAGAACTACAATGACGTGGGATAATACCCGAAGGAAGCTAAACAGCATAGATATATAGATATATAGATATATTTTCTTAAGTTTTTGCGGGTACTTACATTTATGCTGTTCAGCTTCCTTCGGGTGTTATCCCGCATCATTGTAGTTGTGCTTTTAAAGTTGTAGCAACATTTCGGCAGAATCTCATCTGCTATCATCAGGCTTCTGTATTGTGTTCGTCTGCGAGTCAGGCTATCACAGCCGTTTCAGTTTTAAATTTGAGGCTAGCCTACGCTGTGCCAGAATGGGTTTGTTTGTTTTTTTTCTTCATCCTGATTGGTTGGGAGTCTTAGTCTGTGTTTCTTGGTCTTTGAGTTTGCTGTGTTCTGCTTGGTTGGTGTTTCTAATATCTTCTGTCTGTTTTGTGGCTTTTTTTGTGCATACGTGCCTTCCAGTCACTGTTTACTCCAGGCAACTTCCTGGACTAGCCTTTGCAGTTTTCTTGGCAATGTTTCAGAACTTGTTTGTCCTTTTCTCTTTCTACAACTGAGTGAGAGGGATTGGCCCAAGGTCATCCAGCTGGCTTTGTGCCTAAGGTGAGATTGGAACTCACAGCCTCCTGGTTTCTAGCCTGATGCATTGCACCAAACTGATTATCTTACTAAAAGGTCCTTAAAACTGACTGTATGTAGATAATTACTTGGGAAGCTTAAAGAACAAGGGTTTAGATTCTTTCTGGACAACCACTGAGTCTGGCTTAGGTTTGTAACCAGAGGAATCATTAGCAGCAAAGCTACCAATGACAGGATTTTGTTTGTAGCAGCAACACATCTATACAGCTTCTTTTCTTCAGGAGCGATCTCCATTCCTGATTCATTTTTAAGCCTTTGACACTGTTCAATTCTTTAACAGTAAAGTAGGGATAGGGTTGTGTGTTTTGTTTTAGGTGTTATTCATAACTTTTTAAAATGTTTTTGTTTTTATGCCAAACTACATGAATGCTTTGCGGGAGAGAGAAGTGGGTAAACATTTCTTAAATAAAAAGTCAGGGAAGTACCATCTGTTGCTAATTGCCTTGATGGGATTTTATTCAAATTACTCTTTTAAAAAAAAACCACATTAAATATAATATCATATCATTGGGAGCATTATCCCTTTCAGTAATTGTATATGGTATTCATCATACCATTCATTAGAAGAATGAATGGAAAGGAAACATGTTTATTTTTTATTTATTATATTTATTTTTTATTTATTTTGATTTGTCAATCGCTTACAAGATAATAGGTATAAGTATATACATCGTTATGAATATGTGAAATGGGTGATATAAGTAATAAATAGAAGAGCAAACAATAGGACAGAGATGGTAAGGTCAACGATGGTTGTGCTTATGCACGCCCACTACAAGACCTCATAATGTAGCGAAAGGGGGTGGGTCAAGTAGTAGAGTCTAAGGTTAAAGGTTTTCGGGATTTGGGGGAAGAAAGCCAGACAAGTCCAGGATAGAGTATGTTCAGACATTGATGACCAACCTACTGTTTGCTGAAGTGCATGATTTTCTCTGTCCTGCAGATCAGTTTTGGTATGGTGGTAATCTATCTGAGTTGGTATTTATTTGTTCTGCTTGAGCGTGTGTAATCGGTTTGAAGCTGAAGTGTGTCATTGTCACAGGTATCGGACTCTTTGCAATCGTATGATGTTTAATATGATGCTATAGTTAGATTCGAGACTGAAGACAGCTTATCTAAGGTTTTCTAGCTTTTAGGAAGTTTTCGATCTGGGTGGATAATTATCTCGTACAAGTGAGGTAGGCAGGAGTGGAGAACTCTTCTGTGTTGAATAATTGTTCTGGGCCTTTCTCAAGCATGTGGTTAATACTCAGTATACGTTAATGTGGTTTCCAGCACTGTATGCAAGCTGTATTCAATGTATTGGTCTACGCCAAGACTAGTTGTTGTATGCTCTTGTATTTAGTAGTAGTGAGTATTATACCAGAGAAAAAACTACGTAGGATTAGGATGTGCCTTAAGGTTGCTTGCTTCCACTTGTTTGAGCTTCTTAAATTTGTATTTCTTTGACAGTTTCCACATGCGCCATTTGGAGAAGTTATTTGCTGCCTCCTTAGAGGAACCATCCATGTTGCGTTATGTCATTGTCTTCCCACTTCTGTGTGCTGATTTCAGCAATGCGATCCATCTAATGTGCCCCGAGGAGGTGTGTACATTTTTGACTCATGAGAAAAAGAAAAACAAACAGCTGGATTGAGAGGTTCTTACCAGCCTACATAAGCTTGCTTTTTCTGTCCTTTCTTATAATTTCTATTGGCCTACCTGGTTTTAAAAAGTAATATTCTGTACATATTGTATTTTCAATTCCACAACTAGAAAAAAAAGTGTTCGATCATGTCTACAATAAATACACAAACCAGAAAGTTCCAGATATTTTATCTGAACTATATATGTGATTTAAGAAGATATGCAAATGGCAGTCTTTTGAAAAGTATGTTGTATGGAGAAGTAAGATAGCAGTGGTGGTTAACTGTGGTTTTAACTGATTGTTATTATTGTTGTTGTTGCTGTTGCTGTATTTTATTACAGTAAACATTAAACTCATATTGGTAGGCAAGATATGAGGGACTAGATAAATACATAATTTTTACCTTTTGAAGATCAGCACATAATTTAAGATGTGAACCTTATCATATGCACTAGGAATCAAGCCCTATTGAGGATCATGAAACCTGTTTTTAATGAACAAATGCTACATTCACTTACCTAAGGATCAACAATCATAATACATAAGCCATGTAGTGAACTAAGGTGATTTCTGATCTCTATTCCAGTATCCGCATCTGCGCACCTGTGCCTTGGCCCTATGCAACAACTTCCTGGAAGAGATTGCAAAGCAGACTTCAAACTGCATCCTTGATACTTGTGCTGAACAATGTAATCTGAGCGAGCAAGTGAGTAACCCAACTCCATATGGGATGCTGAGGATCAGACCCCAGAGGTAAACTATGTACAAGAACTCTGAGAAGGCATAATAATCTGCAAGATGAGACAAGATTGACCTGAGAAA
Source organism: Laticauda laticaudata (assembly GCA_004320025.1). Taxonomy (NCBI): domain Eukaryota; kingdom Metazoa; phylum Chordata; class Lepidosauria; order Squamata; family Elapidae; genus Laticauda; species Laticauda laticaudata. The sequence goes on from BHFT01044747.1 coordinate 3,083, forward strand.
GATGGAATGTTGGAATAATATTGTAGATTATATAAATTCTGGTCCTTTGAAAGTAAGATTAAAGCATGTCTCTTTTGCAACACACTGGACCCCATGTGCACTTTTCTGTCACTTTCTGGTAGAACTGAGGAATAAAAACTATGGGTGGGGTGGATAGGTATATGAATGGGGCTATGAAGGGCATGGGCTAGATTCTTAGTATAAAACAAAAAGAAGGCAGCTTGAGGAATGGGTTGGATACACATTTGATTCCAATACAGGAGAATATTTGTAGCTCAGGGTTAAAATGAGGGGTCCTTAATGCTCTCTGAGCTTGGTTGTTTTACTTGCAGACAAATTAGGTAACATCATCAATACTAGTAATCATCAGTAACCTAGTTTGGGTAATAAAATGTCTGCAAGAAAACAACTAAGCTTAGAGAGCAACAAGAACCCCTCACACATTTGACTGACAAAAGTACTAACTAACTAAGCATTAATTAAAAAGTACTGGCCTAACTAAGCCTTAGATGGCAGCCTGGATTTACCTGAAGATCAATTCACCATGTTGCTGGTTACATCAAAGCATTTTGGGAGGATGTTTGATGGTACAAAGCAAATGTTTAATACTTGGGGGATTACTGAAGCTTCACATAGCTGACTGATAGCTATGATTTCCCGGATTTTATTAATGGGTTTCCATGCCGATAGGATAAAAGCTTCTTCTTGAAGGTGATTTCCCAGACCACCACAACCAATCATGCCATATGCCCTAACTCTTTACCCACTGGTGGGATTCAAATTTTTTTACTCCTGGTTCTGTGGGTGTGGCTTGGTGGGTATGGCAGGGGAAGGATACTGTAAAATCTCCAGTCAGAGGTGGTATTTGCCAGTTCTCTGAATTACTTGAAATTTCCACTACTGGTTCTCCAGAACTGGTTAGATCCTGCTGAAAATCACCTCTGCCTTTACCTTTCTCTTATCTCCCAGCTCTTACCCAAGCACTGTGCATCCACCATCAGCAAGGCCCAAACCAAGAGGGCTCAAAAAAAACCTTCCAAAAAGTTAGAGCCAGAAAGGGATAAACCTGGAGCAGAGAGCATCCGGAAGAACCGTGGTCTGGTTACAAAGTAAGATTATAACATTCAAATCGTTTATATTTCTTAAACTAATTACCTTTTAGATAACATTGAACCTGATGGTTATGTTATAAGAGAGCATATAGATACCTTGAAATGTTAATTTAATCCTGAATATATCCTAATATATAACCCTGAATTAACATTATAATAAATATACTATAATTTATATAATCCTGAATATAATCCCAATATATCTTGAAAGGATTTTTCATCATGATGCAATTTCTAAAAATGATCTAGTGTTTTCAAGAAGATTGCATATGCTAATTCAGAACTAAGTTTGTTCTGTATTTTGTTTGTAAGTAAGTATAATCAGAACCAAAATAGATATGATGAAGTAGATATACTTCTTCATGGGAAAGGAGGGGGCTATATATTTTTGTGCTTTTAAGGTGGGATACGAGACATTTTATAATGTGTAGGAGAAGTTGGATATGGCTTTCCTAATGGAATGGAACTAAAATTGGGGCTATAAATAGTCTTGAATCAGGCTCTGAGGACTCCAGCTTCATTGGTACAAAAGAGCACAAGAAATACAAAAAGCAACACAAATGGAAAAGAGTGTACAGTAGAAATATCAACATCCAAGATACATAAAAGATTTTTCCTATTTACAAGAACTCCTAATACTATGAGATGGTGGTAGATCAGCATTCCAGTTATTTATCAAGTCAGAAGGCTACAGGAATTAACAGAATATCTAAAGAAGTGAGGCGGGCAACAGAAGAAGTGTTTGTCTAGGTCAATGGTGGCAAATCCAGAAGGCAATGCGTGCAGCCCCCCCAGTCTCCGCATGCACACACAATTCCCACTACCCCCTTACCTGCACTGCACCTCCCAGCTGATTTTCAGCCCATTTGAGGCCTTTTTCAGTCTGCCAGAGGCTTGAGGGATGCCTCTGCAGGCTTTGCGGGCCAAAAAATGGGCCCATTTCGTCAGTGTTACCAGTATTTCTGGTAACACAGGAAGTGACAAAACAGGCCTATTTTTCTGCCTGCAAAGCCTGCAAAGGCATCCCTCAAGCCTCTGACAGGCCAAAAAAGGCCTGAAAATCAGCTGTGAGTCACGCACGTGCACAGTGAGGTAAGTTTGCCTGGGGCTCACATACCTACACAAATGGCTCTGTGTGCCATCGGTGGCATATGTGCCATAGGTTCGCCATCACGGGTCTAGGTTGTAACCAAGTTATGTCAGCAAATCTGAACAATGACACAATACCCATCAGATTGGAAGAGATCAATCAATATTGGTACCCCCCGCCTCCCCCTTCCCCCCAAAAGGGAAAAGAGACTTTACAGAGTGTGCAGACTATTGCACCTTGTATTTAATTTTGCATGCTAGCAAAAATAATGCTTTGGATCCCTCCAGAGCAGATTAGAGCTCTACATGCCAGATGTTCAAGCTGGCTTTCGAAAAGGCTGAGCAATAAGAATGTTATTGCCAATACACACCAGATAATTAAGTAAGCCAAAGAATATATATAGTATTTAAAAAGTCAGTATCTGCTTCATTGACGATCAAAAGCTTTTGATTGTGTTGATCATGTCAAGCTGTGCAATGTACTCAGAAGAATGGGAGTCCACACTTCTCATGTGAAACCTTTATAGAGATCAGGAAGCCATAGTACAGACAAAACATATCAGAGCAGATTGTCTCTATATTGGTAAAGCTGTGAGGCAAGGCTGTATATTCTTTCCTTATTTATTCATCCTGAATATTTATTAAAGGAAGCTGGACTGGAAAAAGATTAATGTGTTTTAAAATTGGAGGAAGGTCATCACTTTGCTGATGACACTACCCTGATACCTGAAAATCCAAAGGAACTGCAAGTTCAAGTAATAAAAATAATAGAAAAGTAATAAAAATCTAGATGAACAGTGAAAAAATGGGCCAGTAAAGATAAACAAGACCAAACTAATGACAATGGTAGGATACCAGCCACAGAACTGACAATGAAGACATCAAAGTGGTAGATAACTTCAGCCTTTTAGGATCAACCATCCTAAGGGAACAAGCAGCCAAGAAATACAGAGTAGACCTTGGTAGGGGAACCATGAAGATCTTGGAAAAGATATTCAGAAGTCTACATACCTAGAAAGATCAGAATAGTGCAAGCCACATAACTCTTTGTGACATGCTATAAATGTGACAGCTGGACTTTGAAGAAGCAGAATGGGAAGAATACCAGGTACTTTGAAACATCGGTGTTGAAGAAAACTCCTGAGAGTAGCATGGACAGCCAAGAAAACCAAAGAATGGATCATTGAAGAAATAAACTCAGAGTTTGAATGATCTTACTTCAGATACATTATGAAAGACCTAGCTCTCTGCAGAAGGGCGTATAGCTAGGAAAAGTAGAAGGGAAGGATGGTAGAGGATGATCAGCAGCAAATTGGATAAACTCAGTTACATTGGCTATGGGTGTATGTTGCAGGATCTGAAGGACGAGGTTAGAAATAAGAACATCATAAATCAAATCTGTATGACTGCTAGGAGTTATCACTGACTTGATGGTATGTAATTAATCAATATAAGGGAAAGGAAACTTTTCTTTCTAAAAAATAAAAGTAACAAAATTAACAGAGAAAAAAATATATAACAATTGCTTGTATGGCACTTTTTTGACAACTTCTTCAAACAGCGGCACCTTTTTGTGGATCACATAGCTGTCCTCTGCAGCTGTAGGTACCACAATCCCAATCCCAATGCAAGGCACATTTGCAGTTTATGAATTATTGATGTGCTATAGGTGTACCTGCAGAAGTTCTGAAGCACTCTTTTCTCTTTTTGAATCTGAAACTTTGCACAGATATTCTGTTAATATCTGCCAGCTACCCTAAATATCTTGTGAAAGCATTTAGGAGCAGGCTTAGTGGAAGAAGAAATAAGCTTTCTCGAGATATATTACTAATATTTCCAAAGTGTATTGGACTCAAAGTAGTATCTTCTGGAGTTGGGTTAACCCAAGTTTTCCCCAGATCTTTACTCCTTTTTCTCTGCCTTCCGCTGCTTCTTAAAAAAAATGTTTTGGGAAATGCCTTCTACATTATAAAAACTCTGATCCATTCTGTATCTTTTTTCTTTTCTTTTCCCAGTCTGGACAAGTTGCATCTGACCCTGTCTGAGCTTTGCTGGACCATAAACCAAGCAGATAGCATTGTTATCTTTGAGCATATAGTAACTCCAGTGGAGTATCTCAGTAGCCAGCTGGAGATCCGACTCAGCAGGTACAGGAAGTCATGGGATATTGTTGCCACGTGGGCAGGGTGGTTGTTCTAGAAGTGGATGTGCCAGCAATAGCTTTTGCATGTTATTTTGAAGAATGGGAAAGGGGGGGGGAGGATAAGAGCACTTCAAATTTGACAGCTTTGAGACTTGTGGTCTTCAACTCCCAGAATTCCTCCTCCTGTCATGTTAGCTCAAGAATTCTGGGAGTTGAAGTCCACAAGTCTCAAACTTGCCAAGTTTGAAGAACCTTGATGTAGGTGATAGTGTGGGTCCCATTCTGAATTTCTCTGAATTCAATGAATTGAATTGCTGATCTGCCTCCCTTCAACCTTATTAACTCTCCTATGCATTTAATACTTGGCATGCCTATGAATTGAATGGCTGGATTTGCTAGGGTGTCCAGATCTGGGTTGCAAAAACCCAGGCATCTAAATATCTGTTAATTGCGAAGAGAAGCTAAGCTAACTTGTGCAGGGCAGTCAGTAATGCAAAGGAGAAGAACCAGGGCCCTATAAGCCACACCATCCATACCTTGTTGTTATTCCTACAAATGGCTTGTTCAGCCGAATGATTTAAGTCTCCTTTGGTAGCTAACATTTAAAACTGTGGATATTTTTTTCTTGCTGTTACCCTACCCTCTCTCCACAAGCAAATATCTAATCTATTTCCAAATGTACTAGCAGGCTTGGCTTATGTTCCTTGGACAGAAACTTGAACCACCCATTCTCTTTGCTCTTTTCTGAGGCATTCTGAGCCATATAACATAAGCTATAAAACAGGGGCTGCGACAGGGAGGAAGGGGTCAAGCTATTTTTGAAAGCGCCTGTAGGCCAGACAAGGAATAATGGATGGAAATTGAACAAGGAAATATTTAACCTGGAAATAAGGAGAAACTTTCTGACAGTGAGAACAATCAACCAATGGAACAAAAGTTGCCCTCGGAAGTTGTGGGAGTGCCATCACTTGAGACTTTCACGAAGAGATTGGACTGCCATTTTCAGAAATGATGTAGGGTTTCCCACTTGGGTGGGGGGGTTGGACTAGATGACCTACAAGGTCCCTTCCAACTCTGATTATCTGTNGGGGGGGGGGGGGGGGGTCAGCGCAGTGGAGGTGGTTGATTGAATAATAATAGATCCCACCTCTCCTCTGCCCACCCCTGTGTGTTTTTGGTTTTATTGTTTGTTTTTAACTTTTATATTTTAGATTGTATGTGTTTGTAAACTGCCCAGAGTTACCCTATGGTAAGGTGGGTGGCCAATAAATTTAATAAAATAAAATAATACAACACAATACAGTACAATACCATACAATAAATATATTGTACTGCAGAAATGTGACTTGAGGGTTGCAAGTTGATATATGTATGTGTGTTTTTGTTGTTGTTTCTCCTTGTTTTCCTGATCTTGCCCATAGATGTTTGGTGCGACTGGTAAAACCAAACCCAGGTTCTCCAGAGATAGTGCGTCCCACAGAAGTATTAGCAGGCGTGCAGGCCTATGCTACTTTCCTGGTGTCCCTGATGCATCGTGTGGGAGTGGATACTTCGCGCCTCCTCCGTGGAGTGCTCCTGCAGCATACCCAGCCACTGGATGCAAGTGGGGAGCAGACAATCACCACGCTCTATACCAACTGGTATGTGGCCAGAGCATAATGGTGACCTGCATGGAGAAAATACTGCTGTAAAACTGTAGGTCCCAGGGACACTAAGGTCACTCTTACTATCTCCTTGAAATTCCAAAAGTCAGCTCTGGAATATTCTCTGAGATATTCATTACAAAAATTATTCTCGAGACTAGAGACCATGCTGAGGGTTGTCTCCGTTGAAAATAATACACTATTTTCAGAAATGGGTAAGCTGTTCCTTCTTCCCATTAGTACATTCTTATAGAAAGAGGGAGAAAGGATATTATGGTTTTGAGCTAAAGCTTTCTTAGGAAGACTTTCTTACTAATAAGGTTTCCTGGCTCTGTCATTTTCTGTTTCCATCTAGCTGCCCTGCAACAAGTTTTAAAAAGTTATGCTTAGTTGTTCTTAGATGGAATAAATTTTTGCGGCATCTCTTCCCAGGTATCTGGAGTCACTTCTACGCCAGGCAAGCATGGGATCCATTGTCCTTTCACCTTTAATGCAAGCCTTTGTCAGTGTTCCCAAAGAAGGGGAACAGATCTTCAGTGCTGAAGAATTTTGTGATGTCCTAGGTAGGTGTCAAAATGCCTAGACTGAACCATTCAGAATTGAGTTACAATGGGGGTCACCTTATTTGAATTTAATTCCTAGTGTTCGTAGATGAGCTGATAAATTTGAATTGTATTGTTCATTAGAAGCCGTGGCAAATTTTGAGCATGAAGCAGAGAATCCCTATCACCACATAAAATACCCTATATCACCAGGTTTGAGATTTTGGGCTTGGACAACCTTGTACTATGCCATCTATAGTTAGACTTAAGCATAGCACGCAAAATTATCTGCTACAATGTCCTATCAGTCAATGACTACTTCAGCTTCAACCACAACAATACAAGAGCACACAACAGATACAAACTCAATGTAAACCATTTCAAACTTGATTGCAGAAAGTACGACTTCAGCAACAGAGTGGTCAATGCCTGGAATGCACTACCTGACTCTGTTGTTACATCCTCTAACCTCCACTCCTTTAACCTCAAACTAACCACTATTGACCTCACCCCATTCCTAAGAGGTCTGTAAAGGGCGTGCATCAGTGCACCATCGTGCCTACCGTCCCTCTCCTATTACCCCATTCGTACCTATTTCCTATATTCTTACTCATATTTATACTTATATCTATTATTTTGTAAGTGATTAACAAATCAAATAAATAAATAAATAAAATAAAATAAATAGAATAATGGAGGAGGAAGAGGAGTAGGAGGAGGGAGACAAACCACTTCCATATTGTTCATAAGCAAACTACATGGACCAGCAATTAAGTTTAGTACTAAAGTATTCAGAACCAGGACAGCATCAACACAGGGAACCTAACATCCAGCCATCCCTTTCAAACATACACTCTCACAGCAATATTACAAAGATTAAAAATAACATCCTGGCCTTAAATGTAAGATCTTAAAGACACAACGTAAAATGAGACAGAAACATGTGCTCTGTGCATGAAGCTCCTGGTTAGAATGTTCAGTATGTCATGGAGTTTGGATCTTAGAACAATGGAAGTTTTGCAGTTCTCTCTCTCTCTCTCTTTCTCTCTTTCTCTCTTTCTCTCTTTCTCTCTTTCTCTCTTTCTCCCTCCCCCCCCCCAGCAGTGGCAGATAGTAGAAAGGAAATGGTTTTTGGCTGTTTCTCAATCAGTCAGGAAGCTAGGGGTAAACTTGGGACATCATACCAAACGGAGAAAAAACTGCCTACTAAGTCAAAGTACATATAGGTCAGCCCATGGGCCCTCTGTATTCTTCCTGCCTTTTTCTGAATATCTCTGAAGCTTTCCAAGACTATGCCAATAATTTCTGTCAGCAAAATGTTGAAAATCAACAGTGTCTTCAACAAAAGAAGTAGCACTAGCACTAGCATTAGCAATATACCATTTAATACTGCTTTACAGCCGTCTCTAAGCGGTTTACAGAGTCAGCCTATTGCCCCCAACAATTTGGGTCCTCATTTTACCCACCTCGGAAGAATGGAAGGCTGAGTCAACCTTGAGCNTGCCCCCAACAATTTGGGTCCTCATTTTACCCACCTCGGAAGAATGGAAGGCTGAGTCAACCTTGAGCCTGGTGAGACTCGAACTGCCAAATTGCTGGCAGCCAATGATCAGCAGAAATAGCCTGCAGTATTGCACTCCAACCATTGCTCTACCGTGGCTCTTAAATGATCGTGCCTGCAATGTATTAGCTGATCTCACCTTTAAGTTAATGGCAATGAATCCATTATATATTTTGGTTGAAGGCTGAAGCTGTAGAGGGATAGTACTGGTTTAAAAGGGGGGAGGGGCAGTACTGCATTCTAACCACTGCACCAACACGGCTCTTAAGTAACTATAAATATATGACAAATGTCCACTAAATTTAAGATAATTATTTCAGTAACTATCTCCATCCGAGACAAGCATATTGAAAAATCTGGTCTTGGTCTCTTATGTGAGTTGTGTTCATCATTACCAGTGCCATGTTGTCTTGGCTATTGCTTTTTTTTTTTTAAGGCCTCCAATAGGTTAAATGAGACTCTTGCAATTTCTATAATCAGAAGAGGATGAAGCAACATCTGATGTCTCCTTTTCCCTGATGTCTATAGGAGAAAGAAATCAAAAGATTGACCCTGCTATGGCTATTTTAAGTATGCCTACTGTATTATTGTACTACAATAAAAATGAATTCCTTTTGATTTCCATGCAGAAATGAGAGCATTGGCTGAACTCCTTGGTCCTTATGGAATGAAGTTCCTAAGTGATAACCTCATGTGGCATGTCACCTCACAGATGGTAGAGCTAAAGGTATAAAGCTCAGTGGAGAGGGGAACAGATTGGAATCAGCCATTTTCTTACTTATTCTGGGCTCGTGAAACCATAATATAATTTATTTGGTTTGAACAGAGTTTTTTGTGGGTCCCCTGCCATTCCTCACAGTGTAGAACAGTATATTAAGTGAGCTGACTGGTCTAGTTAGTCAACAGTGGCTTAATGTGGTGCATGAAACCTGCCTTTCAGATAAGAAGAAAAGGCACTGAGCAGAAGGGTCTGGTTCTAGAAATTCTGCTAAGTTTCTTGGGGAGAGATTTGAAGATTGGCATATGGCTATTTCTCAAAGCAAACTGAGAAGCAGGCTGCTCAAGATAAATTTTGCACCATCTCCAGAGTCGTCATACAATATCATCAAGTTTCATTCTTTCCAGAAACTTGTGACTGAGAATATGGATATTTTGGTTCAGATCAGATCCAACTACTGCCATCCAGAGAAGATGGCAACGTTAATGCCCCGCCTATCAGGTAATGGTTCTGTACTTCTTGTTCTCTGCCTCAAGTATTCAGCAGTCATTGGTGAGGCTAATAGTGAATTCAGGATTTGTTTGTTTTTGGGTTTTTAAAAGAAAAACAGAAAGCACAACTAAAGAAGTCAAATCTGTTTTGACTCTGGGTTTTATTACTGATTTTTAAATGTACGTTTTTGGACCAAATCTTAGAATGGATGATATTATGTCCCATTTCTCACTGTTTTGATAATCCCAATATTTTAGAGATAATAAATTCATTAGGTTTGACTCACCTTTCCCCCAAGAGCTCAGGATAGTGAGTGTAACATTTCCACCACCACTTTTTCTCACAAGAGTTCTGTGACATAATGTGAGCTGAGAGGTTATGACCACCCTCAAGTCACCTGGGGACTTTTTTGTGTGTGAATGTGGACTTGAAACAGGATTTTCCTCCTCCTATAGCCCAATTTACCAACTCTTTAGTACAGCAGACTGGAAATTGGATGTGGGGACAGAACAAATTATGATGGCATAGTTTTGTCATGCATTACAGCATATTAGGACAGCTGTCTGGATATATCCTAAGACTGATATATTTGGGTAGGTGGAAGGATGAGGAGGGAATGGAATGGAACAGAATATTTTATTGCCAAACTTCTGTGCAGTTTTCCACAAAAGTGGTTTCAGATTCTAAATATATCTGACATCATTAGAAACTTACTAGCAGATGCAGCCTTGTAAAAGTTCCTGCTGTTTTAGACACTGGTTCTAAATATTGCAACTATGTTGAACTCTCAGACTGTTTAGAGTAGACTGTCTTGGTTTTCATAGAAATAACTCAACTTCTGTTGATCTGGGATAATTTGTCCCATTTGGATGCCTTCTAAAGGTATTTATGGAATGTCTTATCATTCCCAACTAGTGTGTACTATGATAAGCTGGGTGATAGGGATTATAGATGTTATACTTCAAATACAATCACACACAACATCTTGGGATAAGCTAAGCTAAAGGTCTTGTGGCTCCTGGAAGATTGTATCTAATCACAATCTCTTCTGTCCAGGCATAGATAATGTTCTAAAAAGGATGACAATTATTGGGGAGATTCTGTGGTTCCGATCAATGGCACAGGAGGGACTTCAAGAGGTAAGTGGTGGGGCCCCGATATTTGTCCACACACAGCTACAAACAACGGTCTGCTCCTTGCTTTGTTTTTTGGTGGAGGGAAGGTAATTAAATAGGAGCTTGTAAGCAAAAAGGGTAAATCCTATTTGTTATCTCACCCCTTGCATTCTAACACGGACAGGTTTTCAGCAACCATTGCCCTTTCCTGATGGGACCCATTCAGTATCTGAAAGAATTTGTCAACCCTGAGTTGGACATAAAGGTAAAATTGTCAATATTTTTCTTTCTCATCTTGTATGAAGCATGTGACCAGGAGGGTTCATTCTCTGCACTTTCTGAATGCTGTATTGACAACAGTACTGACTCTACCAGCACCATTGTCCTTGCTTTATCTGTATGCAGAGAAAATTCTGGGAGTTTAGAAGAGAATTTACTCTGCAAGTGCCTTTTATCAGTCATCCTGAAATGTGTACATCATGCTCGCACAGACAATAATCTGAAAGGGGACTTCATATCTATATGGAGTCTGCCGATTAAATATAAATGCTAATTTTATCTTTAAAAATGCCTTTAAAGATGTTACAAAGCATGTCAGTATTTTTAGTATTAATTCAATACATACCTTACAAAAGAGCTGGTGAATCTCTTAGCATGGATTAGATATGGACAGCATTTGACGGATTAGGAACTGAAATTGCCAGCATAGTGGCAAAGATTGTTAATGTGTGGCCCATGGGTAGCCAAGCAGCAGCACCTCAAGTTCTCACTGTCAGAATTTGACTCCTTCCGTGTCAGAATGCCATTTGGGAGCCAATTTCAGTTTTTTAAAATACAGGGTGTCTTAAGGTTAGGCATGGTTACATTCTGGGAAACCCCAATTTTAAAATTCCCCAAACCTTGAAATGAGCTAGGATTTTTCCCCCCCTAATGATTGTGAATCAAGAACAGAAAATAGGCTAGCCTACTTTTTTCTATGACTTCTTGAGAGCACTTCCTGGGAAATTAAAAGTCTGAATTACAACTCCCAATTCCTCAAACACTGCACATACTTTATCTGAAATAAAAGATTCACCAGCTGTTTTGTAAGATATATATTGAACTAATGCTAAAGACACTGGAATTCTTTGTAACACGTTTAAAGGCATTTTTCAGCACAGTTCTGAAAATGCCAAATTTAGGAACTTTATTATTTCAGTGTCCCAAAATCTGTATTCTCTGCATATTTGCAATCATTGCATCAAAGAGTGGAAAAGATGGAAGAGTGAAGCCCACTGCCTAACATTCCTATATTGACTTTTAAGACCCACCTTTCTGTGTCTCTGTCCTCTTTCTTTTTCTCTCTCTTTGCTGCTGTGTTAATGAGACACCTCTTTCAATAATACTGTCTGCTACCTTTTAAACGCATCGTGACTTTCTTCAGTTCGGTTTTAGTTGATGTTATGGCTGTGTCATTACATTTTTAAGTGTCTCTGGAGCATCATTCTATCTTGGCAGGGGATGTGCTGATGCATATTCTATCTCACACACATACACATAGCATAATTAAAAAAACCACATAGCAGGCACAATTGAGCAAATTATCTCTGTTATGTATTAGATTAGATTTATTAGATTTTTTATCCTGCCTTTATTGCTTTATAAGTAATTCAAGGTGGCACAGGTGCAAAATACTCTTTCCTCCTCCTCTTTTCCCCCACAACAACTCTTCTCTGTGGTTGTGCCCCAAATGACCCAGCTGGCTTTCATGCCTAAGTTGGAACTAGAACTCACAGTCACCTGGTTTCTAGGTCAGCATCTTCACCACTACACCAGTTCCATTTCTCTTGTTTGATTTTTCTTTTATAATCTTTCTAGGCAGTTGCAAGCTATGAGTGGAAGATAAGCAGACTCTTTTTCAATCTGGCATTTTATTCTGATTGACAGTAGCTCTCCAAGATCTTTAGTCATATTTGCTAAATATTGGAGTGTGTGTGTGTGTGTGTGTGTTTATGGCTTCTTCCACTGTGAAATTTTAATTTGTAAGCCATCCGGAGGAACCATCTGTAAGTTGGACAGCCTTATACATTTGTTTAATAGATAAGTACATAAATAGATCTGACTGGTTTTAACTGGACATGCCAGGGATTGAATCTTGGACTGTCTGTATGTAGAGCAGGTGTACTTGTTGAGCAATGGTCATACATGAGCATTGTCTTCATACTTTATTGACAGTGCAATTTGAGCCCCAAATCTGTACTGTAGAAGGAGCTACATCAAAGCCTTATCATATCTCTTGCTTAATCTCTTTATCCTCATTCCTGACTGAGATGTCTACTGTGCTACTAACTGTGCTTTTCCATTACTTTGGAGAGTTTGGCAGAAGTTCACCAGCATCTCTGGAGAGCCCGCGGCTCGATCTGTTTTAAGTAGAGATGCCACGGAAGCAAACTTAGAACTAAATTTGGCCCTTTCTATGTGTATGTCCTTGGTTTCTTATTACTCAGCTTGCCACTTCCTCTGGTTTTTTTTTCTATAAATCCAATCAGTTTATGCAGTGTGTAAAGCAGTAAGTGAACCAGGCTTTCAGGTGAATAGGGACTTCCAGAATTTCCTGGGAGACGCAGCTTTTAAATCAGTCTTGCCCAAACTGTGTTCCTGGCATCACAGTACAGGTAGTCCTCAACTTAACAAATAGTTCTTTTAGTGACCGTTTGAAGTTACAGTCAAATTGAAAAAAGTGACTCATGACTATTTTTCATACTTATGACCATAGCAGCATCCCCATGGTCACTTGATTTACATTTTGTTGCTTGAGGCTGGTTCATACTTATGACAGTTGCAGTGTCTTGGGGTGACTTTCTGACAAGCAAAGTCAATGGGGAAGCCAGGTTCACTTAACAATGGCGTTACTAATTTAACAACTGCAGAGATTCACTTAACCAATGTGGCAAGAAAAGTTGTCAAATTTGTTAAAATGTAACAATTGTCTCACTTAGCATCATAAATTATGGGCTCAATTGTGGTCATAAGTCAAGGACTACCTATATTCAGTGAGATCATGTCTAAGGAGATTCTCAGTCATCCAGGTCATGGCTGTTCCAAAGGTGCTTTTTTTCCAAGAGGCAGCTGGACTTTTTGGATTTTCTCTGAAGACGTTTCGCTTCTCATGCAAGAAGCTTTCTAGTGTTTATATGAAGATGTTTCACTTCTCATCCTTCAGAGCTGAAAAATGGATGAGTAGCGAAACGTCTTCAGAAAAACCAGAAAGCCCAGAAGCCTCTTGAAAAAGTACCTTTGTGACAGTGAGATTGTGGAAATTGATGCAGATGAAAAGTTGGACCATTTGTAGCCTCAAGGCTCCTTGTATGGAGTACCAGATAGTTTTACACATTGAAAAGAAAACGTGACAAGAGAAATGCTACAGTTAGGAATACAATTTCTGTGAAAAAAAAGTATTCTGGAGACTAGTACTTGCATGGAACAAAAACAGACAAGCTTTATTTTGGAAATAATGGGAGGCCTCGGCTACTTAAGTCTGTGTCTAGCAAAGAGCCTCTGGGATGCTATCCTCCAGCAGGTAGAAAGAGTGGATCAGAAAAAGACCAAAAGTACAGAGATGACAGTCAAAAGAGAAAGAGAAAACTGAGCTGAGAGAGAGAAAAAAAATGATGAAAACCCTAAAAATATCATTCTGCACAATAAAAGCTATGTAACGTAAAGACATGCAGAGTTCCTCTGCTAAATGTCTTTGCATCTATGGCCCCAAACAGACAACATATTTATAGTTACAGAAATCTGATGCCTGAAAAGTTGAATTTCAACCATATGTACATTTGGAATTTGCCTTGTGTAATTCCCCAGTCTTCACTGACTGTGACTAATAAATAAGGCATTGCATAGATTCCTGTCATTTAAGCCCATGTCACACTGCACCAACGGATGGGATGTAAAACAGAGAAAAATGCTTGCCATCCGTTGGTTAACGCGATGCATCCGTTCTGTACTCACTGCGTGCGTGATTCATAATGTTCTATCCGTCCAGCATCCGTCCTACTGAGATTTCATCTGCTCAAAAAGTTTTTGAGCTGCACAAAACTTTTTGAGCGGATGAAATTTCCACCGCGTCATTCTACATCCGCTACAAGTAGGTGAAACAAACATTCTACATCTTGTTTACACGTCCGCTGTATCCGCTCGGCATCCGCTGCGCATCCGCGCAACTCGCATCGCTCCCAGGCAAAAACGGAAAGAGGGAGGAAGCGAAATGGATGCGGAACTGTCCGCGCAGGCGTTAGTAGATGGACATAGAAAGGATGTAAGTGGAATGCAGCTCTGCATATATAGCATTAAAGTCAGAAAAAACCTCTGTATACGGGACGTATCTCGATATTTAGGAAATGTCTAGAGGATGCAGAAGGACACCTAGCGGAAACTGATTTTCCTATAAAAAGGGGGAGGAAATCACCTGGATTCTCACTTTCAGCGCAGCAGCCCGCTGGTGTGCCAGACTCTCAGCCTTGCTCTTGCTCTTTGCTCATTGCTCTTCAGGCAGCAATCCGTTTCATCTCGCACCATGGATCATGCACCTCCTTTTGGTAAGCTGCCATCATTCTACAACAGTGTGAGCCCTCTTCAAGGCTCTTTCACCTGTTCCACGGCAAGGAAAGGAGGCATCCAGAAGTGTCTGGGTCTGAAGATGGATGCGAGAGAAGCCGGTCACGGACTGTATGACAAAGCTGAATGGTGAGCTTGAAGGAAACGAAGACACTCATTGCATTCCAGCATCTTCATGAGGATGCCCTAGCCAATTTTGATGAAAGTTGTGGAGCGTCTGAGACCCAGGTTGAACCAGGCAAACACCTAACTTCCATCCTAGCCTGGACGCCTGGACTGAAAGGTGGCACTGACTCTGTGGCACCTGGCTCCGGGACCACGTACAGGAACCATGCGTACAGCTGGAGGCCGTGCCACACAACACCATGCAGCATTGTGGCAGAGAAGTGGTGCAGGCCATCATCGAAGAATACCTGGAGGAGCTCCTCCAGTGTCCCACCACTGAAGAAGGCTGGAAGAAAGTTGCAGAGTCAGTGGGTATACCGAAGTGAAACTTCCCCCACACCGTTTGGAGCATAGATGGGAAGCACGTATGGGTGGGCTGCAAAGCTTCCAGCCAACTCAGGGTCCCACTTATCACAACTACAAGGCTTCTTCAGCATGCATCCTCTTTGCCATGGTTGATGCTGACTAAATTCATGTACATCGATTGCTTCAAGGCAACGGGTCAGCTTCACATGTCCACGGTATACAACGCCAGTCAACCTCAAGGAGGGGCTGGAACGGCAACCTCACAATTTGGGCTTCCCAATCCAGACCCCTGCCCAAAACACACTAAGATGTGCCCTACTTCATCCGTGGGAGGATGACGCCCTTATCCCCAGACCTACGCTCAATGAAGCCCTACACTTCCAGATACCTCACCCGTGAAGAGAGGCTCTTCAACTATCAGTCTGTCCAGGGCAAGACGGGTGGTGGAGAACGCCTTTTGGCTCCTGCCAAAAGGTTCCAGTACTTCTCAAAACACATGCAGCATCGCGCCAGAGACCGGTGAGGAACATCGTGGAAGCTTGCTGCATCCTGCACAATCTCTATGCACACACCCGATACCCAGATGTTGCCAGAACCAGGCTTGTGGCAGTCCAAAAGGCACTGTGGATGTGCAGGCCCAACAGAGCTTCACGTGAAGGGAAGAAGGCAGCGCAAACCTCCTGAAACACTGGTGCGAACTGCCCCAGCTGGAGCAGTGTAGTGGAACAAAGACGCGATGGTAGAATTGTCTTAATGATGCTTCTTGACGGCTGTTCATCACATGATGAGATTGTGCAATGTATGTTGGAGTGGCCTTCTACAATGAACAGGGATTTAATAAAGAGTTGTGTTTAGTTGAAATTGCTTTGATGAATGATTAAATTGGTTTATTGATATAAAGGGCCATAGGTGTGGCATCCTGTGGAAGGGTGGATCATTACAGTCTCACTATGCTTGCACTGAGGCTTATCTATTCCCAAGCTATTACCCATGCCACACAGTATTATTACCCATCATTAGGTATCGCCTGCCCATTCCTACAGGTATCCTTATCCATCTCACAGCTTATCCTTACCCATCCCACATGCTATCGCACCCACACTAACTATTCTTAATCTCATCCCACAGCTATCCATCCACAGCATATCTTTAGCGCCATCCCACCAGAGCATGCAAAGCCTTAAAATTTCTAAATGTTTCCACCAAGACTTTATTAGAAAAGACCTGAACGCAAGTGGTGGTGAAGCAAAGACTCAACCTTATTAATAAACAAACTGTAGAGACTTTATTAAAACAGGCAAAATGAACCAAGAAAGATGTCCAAGCAAAGTAAAGTCAACAGGTAACATGAACCCAGTCTCTGGCACTCTTCTCAGTTCACTCTTGAGGCGTGCCCATAGTCTCAAGGGTGAAGGGTCAGGGGCTGTGGAGGTGGGCAGTGGTGCGAGTGCTGGTCTTGGGAAGGCTCCAATTGGGGGTGCCTGGCCCTGAGAGGACAACAAGAGGATGGTGGTGTGCAATGGAAGCTCTCAGAGACGCTGGTTCAGTTCGCCAATCGATGTTGAATGAGGCTTCTCAGAGACATGGGAATGTCAGTCCCGAAGACGAGACAGATGTATACTGAGGCTGGGCTTGGCAATGTGGGGGTGAGGAGTAGACGTGTGGGGGCTGTCTGGTCTGCAGCTGAAGCGAGGTTGAGGCGCCCCGGTGGCATCTGTGGAGTCGTGGCATCTGTGGCGTTGCACTTCTCTGGTGTCTGTGGCATCGGGGTATTGGTGGCATCGGTGGCCATCGGTGGCACCTGTGGTGTGCGCTGTTACCCTGTGCCTGGACTGGGAAAAGTGCTGCCTGTGCTGCTTGAGACTCCTTGGTAGCCGTAGCTTCGGTAGGTGAGGGGTGTCTTTGAAAGTCTGTGAGATAGGGCTGTGACATGTCCTGGGGTGGAGAGGAGCAGAGCCTGGAGTGGGTCAGAGGCAGGTTCAGCTGAGGCGTGGAGGGTGGTTGCAGAAGACTGTGATCCTGTCTTGATCAACCTGGTAACGGGCTTTGGGCATTTCCAATGAGGGTTGGTTGCACGTAGGTGAGGAAGGGCTTTCTGTTAGAGGATGGTATGTTGAAGTGTACCAGCTGAGAGAGGAGATCTACGCTGCTCTTGATGGTGTCCTGATCTCCAAGAGGAAGTGTGGCTCTGTCCCTCGCGGTGCTGCCTCTCTGCCTGCTTTCTTGTGGAGGTGGAGTGGGGGTGGGGGTGTGGTTGGTCTTGGGTGGCAGCGGCCTCTTCTTGCTCCATCTGCGTCAAGGGGATCTCCAACGTGCTCTGTCAATGGGGTGTGCAGCTGTTTTGGAGGGGTTGTCTCGTCATGGGGCGCTCCAAAGATACCATGTCTGGACACAGGAGGCTGACTCTGGCCAGAAAGAGGACTGGCTGTCTGTGAGCTGCCTGAGAGAGAGGGTTGACAGAGGGCTGCTCCTTTCCGTGGCGGATCTCACCTCCAGGCAAGCTGCACTTTGCCAATGACATTAGGTCTCCGGTTGGTGAGGGCTTGACTGCGGCTGGCCAGACTTCTTCAGGTGCAGCTTCCGTACAGGTGTGCATGTTGCTTCCACCCATCCGCAGGAGGACATCGAAGTGTAGCAAAGGCTCTCCACCTTCTCTCTCCAAGCCTCCTGCTTCTGTTGGTGTCCTCGATACGATGCCTGTGTTCCTTTCTCTCCAGAGGTCTCGTTCTCCCTCAGCCATTCAAACCCTCCTCCTCGATGTTCCTCTGTCAATGGAGTTTTGTTTCTCTCCCCCTTTTCTCGCGATTGACTCTTGCCTCCTCTCTGGCAGGGCCATTTGGGCCCTCAATTCAGCAGGGCTTTTTAGGCTTCTAGGGGCTTGGTCCACCAGCAACCAAGCACGCAGCAGGACCAGCGCAAGCAGCACAGCAGAGTCAGCATCAAACAGAAGCACAGCCAGGAGCAGCATCAGCCGAGTCAGCACCAGCTAGAAGCACCAGCACAGGCAGAGTTAGCACCAGCAGCAGAAGAAGCAGCCAGAAGCCAGAGTCAGCGCCAAGGGCGTGGGATGGTGGTCTCGCTTCCTTCTTTGCCAGGGCTGGCAGGAGTAGGCAACAGGTTCCTCTTCTTCCATGGTTTTTGGCTGAAAATGTGTTCTGGCGCAAGCCTTTCTCTGATGGTGACGCTGCTTGTGAGCTGCTTCCCTTTATATCCACGGGGGCTGACTCATGCATCCTCCCGTATGCGCAGTGAACACTTTGATCCGCTAGGCATACCGCTAGGTGTCTGTGATCATACCGTGTCATCCGTCCGGATCTGGTAGCATACCGCTCCTTCTGCTGCGGCGTTCGCGTTCGCTGTTCCCCACGGAAGCCCTGCGGATGTGTCATCCGCTACATCCGCTAGGCTTCTGTTGAGCACTATGTCCACTTAACACTCTTGCTACTCCTCCCATGTCCGTTCCTTTCCGGTTGCTGTCCGTTCTCTTTTTGCAAATTTGGGGCGGACTTTTGAGAGCGGATAACAACGGATGGAAAATTTGCTCGTCTGCTGTGTCCTTTTTACATACGTTTTGCATCCGTCGGCTGATGTGACCTAGCTTTTAGTAGTGGAATGTCAATAAAAACTATGCTATAAGTCTTGCAAATAGTAATAGCACTTATATACCGCTTCCCAGCACTTACAGCCCTTTCTAAGCGGTTTACAGCATCAGCATGTTGCCCCTAATAGTCTGGGTCTTCATTTTACCGACCTCAGGATTGAACAATTGGCAGTGGGAAGAGTTAGCCTGCAATACTTCATTCTAGCTCCTGCACCACCGGTGCTTCTGGTATAAAAGCTAGCTAGTTAGCTAGCTAGCTAAATAAGTAAAGAAATATCAATCAATCAATCAATCAATCTCACCCATACCTTGATACATGGAACTAGCATCGCATAACTTAAAAATGAGCTATGCTGTATGTGAAATACATGTATACATGCCCCAATATAGCTCTCTGATATTAATCTTTGATATAGGTAGTAACCTAACTGATATTTTGCTAAAATTTCAGGGGATATTTAGATCTTTTCTCGATATTTTTTGTTGGATGTATATTTTGTGTATATCTGTAGATATTGTATTCTCAAATTGCAAATGGAGATGTAGGTACTCTATCTTTCTTATCTTCATTTTTAAGTGCTTTGGTTTTATTGTATTGCGAACAGTTGTGGGATGCATCCACAGTTTCGTTGTACTTGTACAATGACAATAAAGTTCTTCTAATTCTAATATTGTGTTGGGAGCGTATGCCCACACAGGGCCCAGTGGAAATCAGTGATGGAAATATGAGGATGCTGCTTCAGTTCATATTGGTATAACACTTCAAAACCAGACAGAAAAAAAAAACCTGGCATTAATAGCTCAATAAAAGACCCACAATTATGAACAATCTATATTGCAAAATAGAATAATATTTTCCCCCTGAGTGGACCTGCGCAATAAATGTTTACAATAATTGGAAATGTTGCACATAGAAGAACAAGATATGGAATAAAATAAATAGTTTGCAGCTAAATCCCATGCTGTTATGGAACATCAGGAATATATATTTTAAAAACACAATTGCTCTTCTGAACCATTTGTCCATGTTCTTTTACTTATTTTTATCCTGCCTTTTTATTTTTACAAATAACTCAAGGTTTCTGTGGAGCTTCTCAGTCATACAGGTCAGGGATTTCCCAACTTTGGCCCCTTTAAGACTTGTGGACTTCAATTCCCAGAATTCTGGGAGTTCAAATCCACAAGTCTTAAAAGGGGTCAAGGTGGGAGATCCCTGATTCAGATTATACTTGTCTCAAGGTCCTTTTTTCTTCTTCAAAAGACCTATTTTTTTCTCCTTGAGGAAGAAGAAGAAAACATTTTGCTTCTCATCCAAGAAGCATTATCACTTCTGAAGGCAGGGGAATGGAAGGGTAGATCTTCCTCAAGGAAAAAAACACTGCAGTTGCCTTTCGAAGAAAAAAAAAAAGCACCTTCGAGATAACTCAAGGTTGCAAACAAACCTAATACTTCTTTGTGTCCTGGCACAGAGGTGCCCATGTTAGGAGATTACTCACAATGGCACCACTTTGCATTTTGGAATTAGAAAGAATTCTGAACTTCAGGATCTGTCTGAATGTCAATGATTTCTTTCCTCTCCCTGTGCATACTCCATTGAATGCATATTCTACGTTTTTATTCATTTATTTTTTATTTATTTTTGTCAATTGCTTACAAGATAATAGGTATAAGTAAAAACATAGTTATGAATACCGTATATACTCGCATATAAGCCGATCTCGCATATAAGCCGACCCTTAAAAAACTGCCCCAAAATGAGGAATNACCGTCAGAAAGATTCTGGGAGGACAGGGCTTTGGGCGCGACTTCCCTGAACAGCAGAAGTGAAGCCCAGAGGGAAAAGGCGGCGGGGCAAAATTTGCGGCTCATCATCCATCCAGGGAGAAAAATGGCGCCCGACTGCGCGCGTTTTACTTGAGGCGAGGGCTGCCAAGGGCCAGCTGATAGGGAGTGCGAGAGCCAAGACTCTCATCGCGGGAAGCCGCCACACTAAGTCGCTGCTCTGGCACAAATCGAGGCACGGCCACTGATAAATCAGATTTATGCGCGTATAAGCCAACCCCCAAATTTGGGGGGGGAAAAAAAGCGTTCTAAAGTCGGCTTATATGCGAGTATATACGGTACATGGATACATATAAGAAAAATAAAAAATAAAAGAAACAATAGGACAGAGATGGTAGGCACTTTGGTGCGCTTTTGCATGCCCCCTACAGGCCTCTTAGGAAAGGGGTGAGGTCAATAGTAGACAGTCTAAGGTTAAAGTTTTTGGGGTGAGGAAGAACCCACAGAGAGGTAGAGTATTCAGGACACTGACCACTCGGTTGCTAAAGTTCATATTTCCATGCAATTAAGTTTGGTGTGATTTAACCTTGAGTTTGTATTGTTGTTTGTTATGGTTGATAGCTTGAAGATTCATTGACAGGTAGGACGTTGCAATGTATGATTTTATATACTATACTTAGATCGGATCGAAGATGCATAGTTCTAGTTTTCTAGGTCTAGAATTTCGAGTTCTGGTGGCATAAGCTATTCTGCAACAAGTAGAGGAGTGGGAACGCTTCTTGTGAAATATTTTCTGGACTTTCTCAACTGTGCTAATATCAGATACGTAATATGGGTTCCAGACTGATTGAGCTGCATTCAAGTATTTTTTCTAGTCTGCAAAGTTTTGTATGCCTCTAGTAGTAATGTATATTTACCAGAGAAAAAAGCTACATAAGATTAGGTTAACAACTTTCTTAAGTACTTTTTTGCTATGTAGTTACGTGGGCTCGCACTTAGATCATTAGAGATGAGTATTCAAGGTCCTTTACAGAGCTTGGATCATCAACAGGTCTTGACTATTCAGCTTGTATTTTATTCTGATTTTTTTGCCAATATGTAGGACAGAGCATTTATTTGTTGAGATTTGAAGTTGCATTTGTTTTGGACCACTCTGATACAAGTCGAAGGTCTTTTTGAAGGGTAGCAGTATTGTCTGTGGTGTTGAATAGCGTTTACATTCATCAGCAAAGAGAACAACACAGTGCCTTGTATGATCACAGGTCATTTATGTAGAGTTAGAGTATGAAAAGAGTTGGTCCTAGAACACTGCCTTGGGGGACAGCACTATTGACAGGTACAGAATTTGATAGGACGCTCCCAATTTTGACCATTTGTTGTCTGTTTGACAGAAATGTTTCTGTCCAGTTATGCAGTTGCCCAGAGATATCATAAGATTTTAGTTTTAGGAGTAGTTTATCATGTACTATTGAATCAAAGGCTTTACAGAAGTCTATGTCAATTGCGTAAATTGCTTTGCCCTGATCGAGTTGTGTAGTCCATATGTTTTTGCAGTGTAGGAGTTGCAGATTACATGATAGTTTTTTTTCCTGAAACCAAATTGTTTATTAGAGAGTAGGCTGTATGTTTAGACCTAGTCCTACCAACTGGGCCAGATATTCACTCTGGTATTAACTATAGTCCTATTCTTGTCCCTCTGTTGCCTTGATAAGGACAGCAGCAGTGAGTAGAGTGCACTTGAGAATATAAATGATGAAAATGATTTAAATTCATAGCTCAGTTAATTAGTGCTGTTCTCTGCTTCCTACCTATCCCCCCTCTATTAGACTTAATTGCAATCATTACCAATAGCAGGGTCCCTATGAATAAATAGAAGGAATCTTGACTTCACCATTTCTAGCTAGGAGTTGTGAATACAGGAAGAAAGAAATTTGAACCGCTGAACATTTCTGCTGAATGCCAAATGGAGGCACAATTCACAGGCTATGGGCAGCCATCCAGAAACAAGGGAAGCACAGGTGGGGGGAAAAATCAGGACCAGAGTGCAGATTCTGCATTCCTGAGGCATTTGCAGGAATTGAATCAAGCCATTTAACTTATGCCAGGACTGATGACCAGGAGCCACATTTAATACTGAGAGCCAGTTGGTCTATTGGTTTTAAGGCAACAGGCTAGAAAACAGACAGTAAGTTCTAGTCTCGTCTTAGCCATTTTATGAAGGCCAACTGGGTGACTTTGAGCCAGTCACTCTCTCTCAGCCCAACTGTCTTGCCCTTGTTGGAGTCTGATTCTGAGGGGGGGATTGAGAAGCTGATAGGGAGTGGGAGTGTGGCTCCAGTGGCTGTGGAAGAAACGGGAGAAGAGCACAGTCTGTCTGAGCATTCAGAGGAAGACCCAGGGCAATCCCCTCTTCATCCCAAGGCATGCAGGGAGGAATGGAGAAGGGAGCAACGTGTCTTATGGGAGAGGAAAAAGCCCTGATCCCTTTCATTATTTGCAGCTGGGAGAACAGGATATAAGTGGGGCATTTTAAATAGCTCTTTGCTAGAAGTAAAGCATGCTTTATCTTGGTCGAGGCTTATCTGGGTTTGACATCTTCCCAACTGTGGTTGCTGCGCTATCTTTTGTGGAAGTCTGCAATTTATCATCCTGGCCTCCTGGGTTAATGACTCCAGTGTGGTTTGTGTTGGGGTTGTTTATGTGAAATTATTTTTACTATTGGTTTGGACTGCATTTACTTTCTTCGTAGACTGTTTTTAGAAGATATCAAGCAGAGGATAATTTGACATTGAGGCCCAAGTTGGAGGCATTAAAGGGAATTTATTCTACTTTTGTGACTGTTATTTTTGTGTCACACCCTGGGTCATCATACCAACTCATCTTACAGGGTGTTGTTGTGTGGAGAAAATAGGAGGAGGAAGGTATGTTGGATATATTTGCCGCCTTGAGTTTTTTTATTAAAACAATGAAGGAAATACACTGCTCAAAAAAATAAAGGGAACATTTAAACAACACAATGTAACTCCAGGTCAATCACACTTCTGTGAAAACTGTCCACTTAGGTAGCAAACACTGATTGACAATCAATTTCACATGCTGTTGTGCAAATGGAATAGACAAAAGGTGGAAAGCATAGGCAGTTAGCAAGACATTCCCAATAAAGGAGTTGTTCTGCAGGTGGTAACCACAGACCACTTTCCAGTTCCTAGGCCTTTCTTGGCTGATGGTTTGGTCACTTTTTGAATGCTGGCGGTGCTATTCACTCTAGTGGTTTGCTGTGGTCTGTCAACATAGTGTCCAGAGCATGGAGGTGCTACCAGGAGACAGGCCAGTACATCAGGAGACGTGTAGGAGGCTGTAGGAGGCAACAACCCACATCAGGACCACTACCTCCGCCTTTGTGCAAGGAGGGACAGGAGGAGCACTCCCAGAGCCACTGCAAAATGACCTCCAGTGGGCTACAAAGGTGCATGTGGCTGCTCAAATTGTCAGAAACAGACTCCATGAGGGTGGTATGAGGGCCCAATGTCCACAGGTGGGGGTTGTGCTTACAGCCTAACACTGTGCAGGACGTTTGTCATTTGGCAGATAAAACCAAGAACTGGCAAATTTGCCACTGGTGCCCTGTGCTCTTCACAGATGAAAGCAGGTTCACACTGAGCACATGTGACAGACGTGGCAGGGTCTGGAGAATGCTGTGATAACTTTCTGCCTGCCTGCAACATCCTCCAGCATTGATGGGTTTGGCAGTGGGTCAGTGATGGTGTGGTGTGGTATATTCTTTAGGGGCCGCACAGCCCTCCATGTGCTCACCAGAGGTAGCCTGATTGCCATTAGGTACCGAGAAGAGATCCTCAGCACCCCTTGTGAGACCATAGTGCTGATATTGGTTGGCCCTGGGTTCCTCCTGATGCCACGACAATGCCTAGACCTCCTGTGGCTGGAGTGTGTCAGCAGTTCCTGCAAGATGAAGGCAATTTGATGCTATGGACTGGCCTGCCCGTTCCCCAGACCTGAATCCATTTGAGCACATCTGGGACACAATGTCTCGCTTCCATCCACAATGCCACGTTGCCACCCACAGACTGTTCAGGAGTTGGGGGATGCCTTAGTCCAGGTGTGGGAGGACATCCCTCAGGAGACCATTCCGCCACCTCATCAGGAGCATGTCCAGGCATTGTAGGGGAGGTCATACAGGATTGTGGAGCCCTCACACACGACTGAGCCTCATTTTGACTTTTTTTAAGACATTACATCAAAGTTGGATCAGTCTGTAGAGTTTTTTTCCACTTTAATTTTGAGTATAACTCCAAATCCAGACCTCCATGGGTGCTACAATTTTTGAATTTGCGCAGTGAGTGAATTTTTTGTGTGGGTTTTTTTTCAGCCACATTCAACTGTGAAGAAAGTATTTAATAAGAATATTTCATTCATTCAGATCTAGGATGTCTTATTTTTGTGTTCCCTTTATTTTTTTTGAACAGTGTAAACAAACAAACAAACAAATAAATAAAAATAAATACTGAAAAGTAGTAGTGAGAATCTCAGCATGGGGCTGATTCCTTCTGGGAGTTATTTTGGGGGGAGGGTGTCAGTGACTGGTTGTCTTTCTAAGCCTCTTTCAAGAGGTGTGTGTGTTTCTGTGCTTCCCCTCCATTCAAAAAAAAAAATCATGTAAAGCTCCATGATGCCATAAAAAGGGGCTTTTGAGCACTCTTTCCTTTTTTAAAAGAGCCAGATGGAAGAAGCCTTTATGTTATGGATGGGGAATTTTTGGCTCACCCATCAGGCCCTTTCAATTATGACTGGATCCCCTTTAAATAGTTTCACTGGAAATTTCCAAAAGTAATAGTTCTTGAAAAACATCAGATTGTTAAAATGAAAAGAATGTCAGTTGTGGAAACCCTATTTTCAGGAACCCTGACCCTATTTCAAACCCAGGGTTTCAAACCACCTTGCATTTTATGTTTGTTCTTTCAACACCCCAATCAATAACTAAAACTACACAATCAGGCACCATATAAACACCACGGAGAGAATAGCTCAGAGCAGACATTTTGGAGAGAGAGAAGTTCCCAGCAGATGGGCTCCAGCATGAGTTCAAAAGCTCGGAAGACAAAATCTCTGGTCTTAGTGACCGACCCAGATTGAATCCTGCAACTTTTTCTGGGACACCTATATTTTGCCTTTTTTCATGAATTATAGAGTGTCCCTCCTCCCCCTCACCCAATCACTTCCCCCCTTTTAAACTATGCCAAGTTCGTATTGAAGAGATATGCGTTTAAAGTGAGAGTTTCTGTTAAAGAATTCACCAAATCTTGTATGACTTATGCCCTCAGGAATCTTCTTTCACTCTTTCTTTCTCTGATTATTGTACTGCACTTGAATTTCTAGAGGTCTAATCTAATCTTGAGATTTCTGCTGTGTATTCTGCTGACTGCTTCCAACTATCTGCAGGTTCATTCTGCAGCTGTTCAATTGAAAAATTATCACTTGGGAGCAATTACATGGCTTTATCATGATGGAGTTACTGACATATTTTTGCCTCTAGCTTCCACAATGGCAATTTCGCATTGGCTAAAAGTTTTGGGGAAATGATTGACAGACTGATCTTGCTTTCCTGAGTAATTTGCTTAGTAAGTGTTGGTGCCCAGCCCAGTCCAAACCAGCTGGAAAGCCTTAATGCTCCTGTTATGTCACTCTGCTCAGCTTTCCTGCAGCTCTGCTGCTATAGTCCTCTCTTTCAACTGTTTAGAAACTCTTCTCCAGGTTTCTTTTGGAGTTGCTTCTTTCCAAAGAAATGGATAAATAGCATTTAGTACTTAGACTTATCTCCTGCCTCACAGTGCTTTATAGCCCTCTCTAAGCAGTTTTACAGAGTCAGCCTATTGCCCCCAATAATCTGGCTCCTCATTTTACTAATCCTGGAAGGATGGAAGGCTGAGTCAATCTTGAGCCTGGTGAGACTCAAAAGCCACCATGGTAAGCTTCTCTTCCCTTTGAACAGTAAGTTGTTTCTGATCTCTTCTCCTTTTCATCCCTGTTGTTTTTTAAAGATATGAATAAACAAAGAGCTCTAATAGCAGTGGAACTAGAACTGCTGCATTAATTAAAAAAAGGCAAGTCCCAAAACTCTGTTAAAAGCCATCCATGCATTTCTCCAGTAACATGTCTTGATTGATCCTGGAAGTGGTGCCACTCAGTGGCACTGTCATATATGCCTCCATCGTTGAGTTTTGGGAAACTGCATGAATGCTTGAGACTGAAAAAGAAATAGAGATGGTGGTGGCAGTAATGCAGATGGGGAAGATCCCTAATTGAATTAACATCAAAATGAATAATTCTCCCCCATCCGAAAAAAAACTTCATCAAAACTTGGCTTGGCATGTTTTCCTACTCAATTTAACTTGAATCTGAGCTTTTTCTCATTCAAGCCATTTATGTTTTCACGATGCATATCATTACGTGAAGTGAGGCAGATAATCTGCATAAAATATGCCATATGGGCTTTTCTGCACTTGAAGTTAAGCACAGCACAAACATGGCTGCTGTTTTTTTCTTCCATCTTCCTGTGAAGTTGCCTTCATCTCATCCACAGTCCATGAGCGAATTCTACCCTGATTCTACCCTGGTGATACCAATAGCATTTAGCATTTTCTCCTTTTGAAGCTGATCAAAGGTGGCATCAAGATGTCCAACTCTGTTGGCCTTTGTTACTCATTATCTTGGAAGGCAGTCAGAGGACTTCAGTGGCCTGAAACAGAGGCAGTGAAAATAGAATAAGGGAGCAGCAATGGGAGCAGAAAAATGTCATGCCAGTAGGTGGTGAGCATTTCAACTTAGCAGTGGAGAAAGGTCCTATGTCATGTCCTCTGTATCCCTCTGATTGGCTGCTTTTGCTGATTCATGGACAAGGAATGGGTTAGAGATAGAGGACGGTTCTGTTGTTCCAGAAAAGTCTGTAGCAATTAAATTGTGTGAGATTGGTTATAAGTAGACCCTCACAAATAAGCATTTGTTCAATGGCAATTCAAAATTACAACATTGCTGAGAAAAATGACTTACAAGCAGTCCTTGTATTTACTACCACAGCAACATCCCTGCAGTCACATGATCAAAATACAGGTATTTGGCAACTGGCTTGCCTTTATGATGGTTGCAGCATCCTGGATCACTATTTGTGACTTATCTAGACACTTTCCAACAAGCGAAGTCAATGGAGAAAGCTGAACTCACTAAACAACCATGTGATTTGATTCACATGATTTGATTTCTGATTCTAAACATGATTTGATTTCTCTGCCTTGCCTTTTGGTGCTTTGATTCTTAAGCACCAGAAGGCAAGGCAAGGCAAGAAACAATGGACAGAAACTAATCAAGGAGAGAAGCAATGTGGAATTAAGGACAGTGAGGTCAATTAACCAGTGGAACAACTTGCCTTCAGAAATTGTAGGGGTTTCATCACTGGAGGTTTTTAAGAAGAGACTGGACAGCCACCTATCTGAAATGGTATAGGGTCTTCTGCTTGATAAACCTTCCAAGATCCCTTCTAGCTCTATTCTGATTGATTGATTGATTTGCTTAATGACTGTGGCAAAAAGGTAATAAAATCAGGCATGATTCACTTAGTGACTGCCTCACTTAGTGATAAAACTTCTGGTTCCAATTTTGTTTGTAAGTTGAGGACTATGTGTAGGTTTTTAGATTGATTATATTTGGTAGGTATGTTGGATAGTTGGAAACCAAGCATTTGGGGTGCCAACATTTAAAATCCTCTGTGAAATTTCCAAAGAAAAGATATTTGTAATTTAGAATAGAGTAGAACAGAACAGAAGAGAACAGAACGGAACAGAACAGAACAGAACAGAACAGAACAGAATAGAATAGAATAGAATAGAATAGAATAGAATAGAATAACAGAGTTGGAAGGGACCGTGGAGGTCTTCTAGTCCAATCCCCCAATCTCCTGCCTAGGCAGGAAGCCCTACACCACTCCAGACAAATGGTTATCCAACATTTTTCTAAAAACTTCCAGTGTTGGAGCATTCACAACTTCTGGAGGCAAGTTGTTCCACTGATTAATTGTTCTAACTGTCAGGAAATTTCTCCTTAGTTCTAATTTGCTTCTCTCCTTGATTGGTTTCCACCCATTGCTTCTTGTCCTGCCTTCATTATTTACACATAATGCAAAGTCTTCCTTATTTTTGTCTTAGCACAATATGTAAACAGAATCGGTAAATAAATAAGATTAAATTTTGCAGCACAAAAGCAATATTTGCAACTGTGATTTGTTGAATGCAATTATAATTGTAGCTTGGTATGATGTATAAGCAGAGCCCACTGTTTGCAGCTTTCAACTTTATTCCTTGTTTGTTTTCTACCCAGACCTCTAACAACTCAGAACTGCATCATGATTAAGAGTAGGGAAAACATGGATTAATAGGACACATGATTTCACAATGCTTTTATTTATTTCAGGACACACGGGGCCATATGTTTTTGAGCCCTGCAGCTGAAGGATAGTCTTTCTTTCATTTGCTTCCAAGAAGATGGAAGGGGATCTCATTTTAATTTGCTCTAGATTTTTGGCAAAAGCATCCCTACCAGTCTACAAAGTTAACTGAGCTTATATTTGCTGTAGAAAACAGTATGTGAACCAACAGCCAGGAGTTGAGAATTGGAACGATCTGTGGAAATAAGTCCCCATGTTTAACTACAAGGGTGCTGAGTTGCTACAGGCTACCTAAATGAGAGGGTGGGTGTTCACCACCAGCCTCTCAGCTTAAATCAGCTTGTCTATTTCACAGAGATGCTTGAAGTG
Organism: Laticauda laticaudata; assembly: GCA_004320025.1. Lineage (NCBI taxonomy): Eukaryota > Metazoa > Chordata > Lepidosauria > Squamata > Elapidae > Laticauda > Laticauda laticaudata. The sequence continues at coordinate 32,769 of BHFT01044747.1, forward strand.
GGCATAAGGTAGCAGGAGCCGACCTGTTCCGCTTTAAACAAACATACATGTTTTAATACTTTCTTTAGCCCCCAGTTTTTCTCTGTCAGCTTTCCATGAAATCAGCAGAAGACTTTCATATTAGTTAATTCCTCTTCTCTTCTCCCTTCTGACTCTTGGAAGTAACTGAAAATGTAAATCCAGTTCATACATTTAGAGAGTTAGTGGCCCCATTTCAGTGACGGAGCAGCAGGAATGCAAAGTGGCCTTGCCACAAGACAGGGGAGCAGGCAGGCATCCTGCATGCCTGAAGGACTATCCTCAGAGAAAAGAAATTGCATTTGGCAGTAGTTGTAGAGACTAAGTTCAGGGAAGATTGAGACACAGGCAACTGAAGTAGCATCCTAGAGGGGGAAGATCTTGCCTGAGCAAATCTAATGGGGGAAATTGTTTCTTTTGTCACTGATCCTGAATTAACCAGATGTGTTTTGCTTCCTCTTCCCACTCGATCTTGTATTTGTGCAGTAGGGAGGCAACCTGGGCAGTAAGAAAGCAGAAACACATTATTTGCCTTTCATAGGTTGTCTACAGTGCAAAGTAATGAATAACAGAGTTGGATGGTACCTTGGAGGTTCAATCCCCTTCTCAGGCAGGCAACCCTATATTATTTCAGGTTGTCTAATTTCTTCTTAAGAACTTCCAGTGTTGGAGCATTCACAGCTTCTGGAGACAAGTTGTTCCAGTGATTGATTGTTCTGTCAGGAAATTTCTCCTTAGTTCTAGGTTGCTTCTCACCTTTAATTAGATTCCTTCCATTCCTGCCTTCAGACACTTTGGAGAATAGGCTGACTCCCTGTTCTTTGTGGCAACCCCTTAGATATTGGAACACTGCTATCATGTTACCCCTAGTCCTTCTTTTCATTAAATTAGACATACCCAATTCCAGCAACCACTCTTTATATGTTTTAGCTTCCAGTCCCCTAATCATCTTTGTTGCTCTTCTCTGCACTCTTTCTAAAGTCTCAACATCTTTTTTACATCATGGCAACCAAAACTGGATGCAGTATTCCAAGTGTGGTCTAAAACAAGGCATTATAAAGTGATATTATTAATTCTACCCTTCTATTAATGCATCCTAGGACTCTGTTGGCCTTTTTGGCAACTGCAGCACATTGTGGGCTCATATTTATGTGATTGTCCACTAGGATGCCAAGATCCCACTCACAGTTACTACTATTGAGCCAGGTACCGCCTATACTATACCCATACATTTGGTCTTCCTTGTCTAAATGTAGAACCTTACTTTTTTCACCATTGCATTTCATCTTGTTAGATAGCGCCCATTGTTCAAGTTTGTGAAGATCCCCCTGTATCCTAAACCTATCTTCTTAAGTGTTAGCTATTCCTGCCAGCTTGGTGATGTTTGCAGATTTTCTGAGTTCCCATCTATCCCCTCATCTAAATCATTGATGAAAAGATTGAAGAGTACTGGGCCTAAGACGGAACCTTGGAGAACCTTACTGCTTATCTCCCTCCATGTAGATGCATTGAAGACTGCACACTGAGTGCAGTTGGTCAGCCAGTTATGAATCCAATGAGTGGTGATGCTATCTAACCCACATTTTTCTATTTTATCAAATAGTAAGTTGTGGTCTACTTTACCAAACGCCTTACTGAAGACCGAGTAAATTATATTCACAGCATTTTTCTGGTCCACTAATTTTGTCATTCTGTCAAAGAAATGGACTGGATAGTCATAGTTCTATATTTGGGAGAATTAATATACTAATGAATCTACATTAATATTCAAACTAAAAACTGCATCTCTTCCAGATTCCTTCAGGACTCCATCCCCATTTAGAGAGCTGTGTGTATGTAATGGGTATCATATGGTTACGTGCAAAGTGTCAACAGTCCCTATGGCAAATGCAGCAAAAGAAACTCCTGGGACATTATTTTGCCAAGAGTATACTGATGATTCCATATTGGAACAGAAGACCCAAAGCCGGTTCTGAAGTTTCTGCATGCAAAGCAGCATAGATAAATTCCCTCTTTCCCCCTGGGACACCCACTGTTCATTATCCAGCAATTCAATTATAGTCAATTTGTTTTGGGAAATGGTCTGAGCATCTTGGAGTTTCCCCATCATTTGACATTGGCCACTAAGACATTGCTAGGTCAGTCAGCTCTCTTGCACTCCACAATTGCCTCCCAAGCCTCCCTTGCATTCCAAACCTGCTCTTTTCCTCTCTTGTTTCTATTGTCTGGTTGCAAGTGTGGTGCGTAAGCATCGTGAGTCAGCCATGATATAAAGTGTAGGAGGGCAGAAAGAATGGTCTTGAGGGAAAGGAGGATCAAGACAACAAAAGAGGACTAGATCCAGGGCAGGAATGTAACCTGAGTAAATGCCTCAAATGAGACCTTCCATAATTCTCCCAAAGATAAAGGGTGGGAGGGGACACACTCAGATTTGCAAGCATCTGTTGTTATATTTTTACAATGAAAACAGCGCTTACCTACATGACATTTAATTTTAGGTCTGCCTTAGCAATTACTCTGAATATCTCTGGTTTTGCTTTTTTTGCTTTGCTTCATTAGTTTTGTTTCTGAATATGCAAATATTACTGAGACAAAAGACTAACAAGGATGGAAAAGTAGAGGCAACCTGTCTTGCGTCCTGTCTAGGTTAACTGTGGACAGAACAATGTTGAATTATCCAATATTTCCTTTTCATCTTGGTGCGAGGAGAAGTGGTTTCTGAGTGACAAAAAGCCAAATAGTGATGCCGATCAAATCTCCATTTGTGATGTAATGTCATTACAACATGAGTCTCTGTGTTTCCTACAGCCAGAGTTATAATGTGTAGAAAATGGCTGAGTGTCAATTATAAGCTTTGCACATGTGTACATTTATTATAATGATGAAGCTTAATAGCATGAAATGGAAATGAAATAGCAAATTTCTGAGGGAAAATTAGAAGTTCTTGTTTTTTTAAATTTCCTTTGAGTAAGAGGATCACACATTGCTTTATATCAGGTTCAGTTTTACTCTGGTTTCAGCTTACACCCAAAACAAATAAACCACATTTTGATTTTATAAAAAAGTGTGAATCTGTACTCTTTTTGTAAAAACTACCACTGGAGGGGGAAGATACGTGAACTTTTCATTTTTGTTTGAATTATGAAGAGTTATGTTGCTTTCTTTCTAGCAGCACAGGAAAATAATATGGCCCATTTGCAGTCTGAGGTAATACAGTCTGGAATTCTACCATGTTGTTTGCTTAATTCAGTGTAGACCAGATCTACCCTGTTGACAGGGAATGTTATAAGAAAGAGAAAAGGGACAAAGTCCAGCAGCAATTCTGTCCCTCTCATAAGATCTGGTTCTGCCATTCCTTTAGGTGACTTTGAGCATCTTTGAACTGGCCACAGCTGCAGGACTCACCTGTGACATCGACCCAGCCCTGGTCTCTGCACTCTCCAACCTGAAGAAAGGTAAGGATACAGCTTACTAACTGGCTTGCCCCATTAAGATAAAAGTGTAGGGCTGCAGCATGCTTTCCTGTATCATCTAGGCAACTTTCCAGATAGGATATCTGGGAAAGATCCCCTACCTGGAAACTAGTCCAAACGACAACAGAAAGATCCTATACCATCTAGCACTGGGAAAAGATCCTCTTTTAGGGAATCTTTCCAAGCTGAGCATCAACTCAGCAAAAATATTTCATCTCTTGTCTCCAGGAGCTGTCACTGCTTGGATGCCATTGCTGGTTTGTTTGTACTGAAAAGGCCAACTGCCAGATCCTAGCGAAGAAAATGCAGTCATCTGCATTTTTAACTGTGCCTTTCTCAGTTGGCAGGGGCAGTCTAGTATGTGTAATAAACAGTATTTATGGGTTCTGAACATCTCTGTGGGTGAGATGTATGCAATCTCTTATTTAGAGATTTTTTTTGTCTTCCATTCAATCATGCCCAATTCTTGGAGACTGCCTGGATAAGTCCCTTATGATTTTCCATGGCCTCCTTCTTAAGCCTGAGAAAAAGTTACTGGCCCAAGCTGACTTCACACCTAATTGGGGGGGGGGGACACTAATATATNGGGGGGGGGGGGGACACTAATATATTCAATTGATATTAGACATTCAGAGCACATATGTTTTTTTTTTAAATTATTTTCTTCTCTCTTATTTCCTATTTTCAAAGCCTAGATAATCTGGGCAGATGGGATCAGAGTAGAGTTGTCATTTGCACACCTTGAATAATTCAAGGCACTAGATTGTTACAATAAGTAACTACAATTCCAGTGGAAGTGCATTCTCTTTTGATCAACTGATTAACTATGACCAGCAGTCTTTTTTTTTCATCCTCCTTTGCTGCAACATAGGTCAGAGTTGAACAGCAGCATCTTTGATCTTCACAGAAAAAAACCTGTGATCTGCTTATTTTGCTTATAACAAAAACATTATATATATACAGTATTACATTATATTATTACATAACAAAAGAAGAAATAGCAGGTCATCTTCTTATCTTTCCTTCCTTCCTTATGATACCAATAGGATCATAAGAGCCATAGTGGCATAGTGGTTAGAATGCAGCATTGCAGATTAATTCTGCTAACTGCCAGGAGTTCAATTCTGTCTGGCTCAAAGTTGACTCAATCTTCTATCCTTCCAAGTGTGATGACCCAGGGGGGGATACAAAACAAACATAAATATAGAAAACAGCCCCTTTTCTTCCTTCACTTTGCTTCCAAGCTCAGAATATTCTTGACAGAAGACAAAAAACTCCCACACAAACAATTACAAGAAGAAGAAAAAAAGCAACACAAACCAGGCAAGATAAGGGCTGGAGGACATCCACAGATAACACACACTGAGAAGGACGCCAGACTCAGAGGAATCATAAACTAGAGATATTGCCACACTGTTTCCAGCGTTCGCCCATACATATGTCCGACCTCTTATTCAGTTGTCATAGCTGCAGCCCATGAAGAAAATCAAGGCCCTCTCCTCCTGAGTAGACCAGGTCTCTCCCTCATCCTCTCCTTCCTGCTTGCCCTAGGATGCAGAGGGGATGGGCCTCTTCTGACTGTTCAGCTGGCCTCTGCCCTTCCCCAGCCTCCTCCACAACCCCCAGGACCACACTTCTACTCCCTGTCAAGCTATTCCTCCTCTCCCTCAGAGTCAGTCTCCACCAAGGGCATGACACCAAGGTTGGTAGAATGAGGACCCAGATTACTGAGCTTTAAAGCACTATGAAATGGTATAAGTCTAAGTGTTATTTCTATTTATCACTTGTTTGTATCTTATGATTTATGATTGTATCTTATGATTCATGATCTATAACTTATCACTTTGTTGCTTGCATGTACACTGAGAGCTTATGCACCAGAGACAAATTCCTTGTATTTCTAATCACACCTGGCCAATAAAGAATATTCCATTCCATCTTCCATCTTGCAAATGCAAGATGCAGCTCAACTGGTAGCAAGGGAAAAAGGATCAGAGTCCCAGCAGCTTCTTGGTGTGCCCATAAATTCTGCTTTCTCCACAAAAAGACTGCTGCTCATATCATGAAAATAAGAAAAACTACAGTCCTCCTACCATTCTATCAGTGGCCAAAAAGACAGTAATTATTAATTATCTTTATTGCATCTAAGCCAGCTTCTGGCAATCACCTTGTTCTGTCCTTCATTTTGATAGTACGATGAAAGGTTTTCCTGATCCCTGTTCTATAACTCTCTTAGTTTAGAATTTCAAAAATGACAATTTACTACAGTTTGTGTTTTGCAAATGAAGATAAATGTACACATCCCAGGAAAACATTGCCGGATCTAATCTGGGTCAGTCACTAGAACTATATGTTTATTTTTCCAAGCTTTTGGGATTCTGCTGGAGTCGATCCTCAGGGACTTTCTCTCTCTCCAAAATATATGCACTGGGCTGTATTTATATGGTGCCTGGTTGTGTGTATATTTTAGTTCTTAATTAGGGTATTGATGGCTGACTATTAAGTCATTGATTGTTGTATCCTGTGCCAATATGCCCTTGACTCCTAAGTATCTGATAAACTGGTGGTAAATCAGCACTCCTGTTGACTGACAAGGGGCCCATTTCCCAGGCTGCAATCAGTTCTCTGGCTAGTTTTGTTCCTGTTCACCCAACAATCTAGTAGCTGCAAAGTTGAATGCATGTCCTTGTTCATTGCAGTGTGAGGCTACCAATGATTTAGGGTCTCCTCTTTTAACAGCTCACTCATATTCTTGCAATCTGGTGGTTAGCTGTCTGTCCCACATAGTTGCAGGGGCAATCCATTCAAGGAGTCTGGTAAATTACATTCAAAGTTTCTCCCACTTCCAAACAAACGTTGTAGTGCATGGTTTGTCCTTGTATGTAGCCTCTGAGCGGTGGGTGATGTCCACTTGCAGATCTCGGAAGTTGTATTCTACTGGTTCTGTTTGTGTTTTATAGAATAGAATAGAATAGAATAGAATAGAATAGAATAGAGCTGGAAGGGACCTTGGAGGTCTTTTAGTCCAGCCCTCTGCTCAAGCAGGAGAACCTCTACTATTTCAGACAAGTGGCTGTCTAGTCTCTTCTCAAAATCCTCCAGTGATGGAGTGCCTACAATTTCTGAAGGCAAGCTAGTCCATGGGTTAATTGTCCTCTCTGTTAGGAAGTTTCTCCTTAATTCCAAGTTGCTTCTCTCTTTGGTTAGTTTCCAACCATTATTTCTTGTTCTACCCTCTAGTGCTTTGTAGAATAATCTTCTTCATGGCAGCCCCTCAAATACTGGAATACTGCTATCATGTTGCCGCTAATTCTTCTTTTCTTTAGACTAGTCAAACCCAAATCTTGCAGCTGTTCTTCATATGTTTTAGTCTCCAGGCCTTTGATCATCTTATTTGCTCTTCCCTGAACATTTTCCAAGGTCTCAGTATCTTTTTTATAGTATGGTGACCAAAATTGGTTTCAATATTCCAGGTGTGGTCTTACTAGGGTTTTATAAAGTGATATTAATATTTCACATGATCTTGATTCTATGCCTCTGTTTATACAACCCTGGATTGTATTAGCTTATCTTCCCTCCATCTTTTAGGAGAGTCCCCAATAAAATCCCAAACTGCCTCAATACCTGACTGAACCTAATTTGAAAGTCTGTGGGATTCTTTCCAGTCCATGTCAAGGCTGGAAAATTAAATGCAGACTCCATGGCTTAAGCGCCAGTCACTTTTCCTATGTCCCTCTTTCTTTTCTTTGTCATTTTTTTTCTCCCTGAAAAGTTCTGAAGAGTAATTTGAAAATTGCGTGCAATTTTGTGACCCTTTTTCAGAAAATAACATTTTGTGTAAGGATAATGCCTAATACGGTTCTCGGAAAGGGTTTAACTAAGGGTAATATCTGATGTTGTGCTTGCTTATGTGTTACTTCTCTGCATGAGAAAGTCAAGAATCTGTTTCAAAGATCTGCCATCTTCTTACAATTCTAATTATCTTGAATATTTTCCTTTTTTCTGAGCTGTATAGTATTTATATTAACTAAGCAAGTTATTCTTTCTCTGGTGTCTGCCATGCTAGCTTCAAGCTGAAACTGACTTTGTTGTAGTTTGTTATGCATCTGGCTTTTGCCTGAGGTAAACTCCCTGCAAGCTTCCTTCCTTCCTCTTCCTGCTGGCTTGAGAAACCATAGTTATGTGGCACCATTCAGCTGAAGTCATCTCTTCCTGCCACAATAATTCCGTTCCCAAACCAATTGTATAAGAAATCCTCCCCCCCCCCCCNCAAACCAATTGTATAAGAAATCCCCCCCCCCCCCACACACACAAAACATATAGTGCCATGACATGCTTGGATTACATTATGGTTTGTTAAACAGGCAATAAGAAAAAAAACAACCCTGAGGATTTCAAATGAGTGGATGTACATATTGTGTCAAAAAGCACAATCCACATTAAAGCAGGGTCTGTGAAACCAATCTCTTTTTCCCTGAGTCTTCCCGGCATCACTTTGTATAATATGGTGGCCTATCAGGGATTAATGGGGCCTGAAGAGGGCAATGTTGATATTCATTTTGTATTATGAACCGAATAAAATCAGCTTTCTCTTTCCTCCTGCATATACATGCTTACAAATACATAATCTGCACCAGAGAGGCACATTGGTCTCCCCCTCAGTCAAAGGAACACTAATGAGATGTGTAGAACTTATGGGGTTTTTTTCCTCTCCTTTCTTGTCCTCTATCCCACCACCCATTATTCTAATAGAGCCTTCTTTTTATTTATTTCTTTATGATGCACATGTGTTGATTGAAGTGGAGCCGAGCAGTGTCAGTTCTTTTCAGCTAGCCAGCTCCTTCTATCAGTTAATTTATTGGCCTGTCAGAATCATATTTTTTTTTTAAATTCTCCTTTCCTTTTTCCCACTTTTTGGTGGGGAACAAGCCTTCTGAGCAGCCGAGCTGGAAAGGAAACTGCTAACATAAATCAGACTTATTTCTGAAATCTCTTGGTGTACATCATCCTTTTGTCTCCCTGATAGACAGCTCATCCCCTGAGGAAGACTACAAGACAGCCTGCTTGCTCCTAGTCTTCATAGCTGTGTCTCTGCCACTCCTGATCTCAGATCCTTCCTCTATTTACCTTACTGAGATAGATGGTAAGAGACATTTATTTTTTTGTCAAGCATGTATTAGATAACAGATATAATCAAAACATGATTATGATTACATGAAATGGGCACAAAGAAAAGGGGACATTAGGACAGGAACAGTAGATATGTTGATGCACTTATGCACGCCCCTTACAGACCTCTTAGGAATGGAGTGAGGTCAACAGTAGACAGTCTAAGGTTAAAGTTTTGGGGGTTTGAGGAAGAAACCACAAAAATGCCTAGAATGCACAGGTGGTGCATTCCAGGCATTGACAACTCTGTTGCTGAAGTCATATTTTCTGCAATTGAGTTTGGAGCAGTTTACCTAATACCAGCATGGAACATCCTCTTCAAATGTCTGCTAATATACTTGTTTGCTGTCTTATCTGGTTTGTATGACATGTTGACTTGTACTGTATTTTGACTCAAGTTGCACCAGGTTAATCACAATCTGTATCCTGACTTGGGGATGGATTTCCTATGGCTACCATGTCTAAGATACAAAATCCAGGGACCACCTTTTTGTTGCCATGTACTGGTTGCCTGGATTATAGCAGCCAATCTGTGGAAGACTTAATCCCCAGTAAAATGATAAACATCTCCAACACAGTCATGTGGAACAGAGGGGGGAGGAGGGGGGGAGGGATTCAGTCAGCAATATAGGATCTCAAGATGTCACCAGTCCCCTAAGATTGCCAGCCCTGATGAAGTCCAGAAAATAAGAAAGATGGATCTGTCCTCACTTCAGAGGGGAGAATGTTCCATAAAATGGGTACCAGAGCAGAGAAGGCCCACCTCCTCAGGCTGCCAAGCATAATTCTTTGAGAAACAGGACCTGCAGCACACCTCTCTTGTGAGCTCTAATGAGAAAAGCAACCAGGGGATATTTAATATAATACTCAAAACACAGCCCAGTGTGAGGACTGAATCTAGGTTGAGGTCTACATAATGGTTAAGCTTTGTCAATGCTCTGAGAATACAAGTATAGCTGCTTCTGCAGCCTCATTTCTCCTCACCATATTTTGTTCCCTTTTCTTTCACTATAATTACCAGCAGGATCTGATTCACATATAAGAAGCAGCTAGAACAAAAATAATGTTTGTAGATCTTGCCATCTGAGAATACCTAAAGTACTAATTCCTCTTCTGGTCGAACCAGACCTTTTGTTTGGAGGAAGTGATGGCCAGATGATGGATAAAATGAGATTTCCCTTCCTTTTCCCTGGCAATTACAGATAGTCCTCAACTTATGACTACAATTGAGCTCCAAATTTCTGTGGCTAAGTGAGACATTCGTTAAGTGAGTTTTGCCCCATTTTATGACTTTTCTTGACACACTTGTGAAGTGAATCACTGCAGACATTCAATTGGAATACAGTTGTTAAGTGAATCTGGTTTCCCCATTGACTTTGCTTGTCAGAAGGTCGCAAAAGGGGAATCACATGACCCTGAGACAATGCTACCGTCATAAAGATGAATCAGTTGCCAAGAGTTCGGATTTTGATCACGTGACGATGGGGATGCTGCAAAGGTCTTAAGTGTGAAACACAGTCATAAGTCACTTTTTTCAGAGGCGTTGTAACTTCGAACAATCAATAAATGAGTTGTTGTAAGTCAAGGACTACCTGAATTCTGTCCATAAACAGGATGAGGGGGATTGGAATCAGTCCTTGGGGCAGTTCAGTGTCTCCATCTTTTTTCTAATATGTTAAAGGCTAAGCAAAGGAGGAGGCAGTGATGTCCCAAATTCGGGTCTGAGCCTGGTGCCGAAGCCAATGAAGGACACCAGGCATCAGGTGCAGGTTTTCTGATTGCCCTTTTATTGGATTACTCCAAGGAAAAGGGCTCCTGGCCAAAATGCCAAGAAGCAAGAACAAAGGATTAGGAAAGCTTTATACATTTTCACTAAAGAAGAAGACGGGACAAGGTGGGATACTAAGAAATATCAACTAATAAACATTTTAGTAATGATAATTTGTTCTATTGCTCTCTATCCATCCCTATTCCTTAGCCTTGGCTAAGGAATGCTCCAGGAGTTATCTAATACACATTCTCTTTGCTCCAGGCCATCTCTATTCCTAACTTCTAGCTGAGGTCTGCAAGATGCCTAACTCTTTGTTACTTTTATCATTCATCATTTTTACTTTCTAACTACCCAGAATTGTTACAAGCTTTACATGCATATTTCCTGTGTATAAGCAGTTTTTGTTCTTGCCAGACAGACTCCACAATTACAGACTTCCTGATTTGTCCTCAAGTGTGTGCCATGACCTGGCTTTATTTTAGCAGGCAGCCCATCATAAGCCTTGTTACCTGGGATCACCAGGGCTAAGCTTTGCATGAATAATATTGTGGCTGCAGGTAAAAAGACTTGCACTAAGAATCAATGTTAGGCAACGATGGTCAGTGGGAGCTTTGGGCTACGTCCAGAATTTGATGCCCACTTGCCATGATATAATTGCTAGCGTGATTTCTAGCACATATCTAAAATTGCATTTCTTTTGTGTGTGAGGCCAAGTTAAGTCATCTTACGTCAATCCTTATTGGCTGTACCATGTAAGTCCATTGAATTAGGTCACTTTGGCTCAATCAATTGTTAAAAGTTCTTAAAAGCTTCCTGAGGGTAGCAACAATTTTTGGCAGATGTTATTGGCCAATCCCCTTGTTTAGCAAAAGCAGCCAAAGATCAGGATTGTAACTGCCTTATGGAGACAGGGAAATTGGGTAACATCCTTGTATTGTTGGGAGCTTACTAATTGTTCTACACAGTACATAGGTGTCTCCTCAAATTTTAAAGTTCATTTGACCAAGCAGAATATGGCTTTAATTTTGCAAAAGTACCTAGAATTCTTTCTGCAGTCGGAGAAGATCCCTCTCAAAACAGATGCAAATAACTTCTGCAACCATACAGTCCTCAACAGTTCAATTAGTGACCGTTCGAAGTTACAAAAACACTGAAAAAAGTCACTTAGGACCATTTTTCACACATAGAACCATTGCAGCATCCCCCATGGTCATGTGATTTACATATAGATGCTTGACAGTGTCATATTTATGACAGTTGCAGTGTCCCAGGGTCATGTGATCACCTTTTGCAATCTTCTAACAAGCAAAGACAATGGGGAACCAGATTCACTTAACAACTGTATTACTAAGTTAACAACTTCAGTGATTCGCTTAACAAGTGTGGCAAGAAAAGTGGTAAAATGGGGCTGTTAGGAGGTTTGGTTATATCCTCAGCCCCTGAAATATTGCCCTCCCCCCCACTTAGTATTTTGGCTTAAGCCAAATAGTTTTAGCATGTCCAACTTCACTATACCATGGTCCACTATATTGATTGAATTCAACTGTTGCTATTTCTTTGCTGCAGGTTATAGAAACAATATCCACTGCCTTGCCAAAGCTATCATCCAGGTGTCGGCTGCCCTCTTCACCATCCACAACAAAAATATTGAGAGCCATCTCAAGGAATTTCTGGTTGTGAGTGGAATTCTTGCTCTTTCCTGCACAGGTTTTCAAGACTCCCCAAGTCTCCTTTATTTCTCTAGATCAGTGCAACTATGTTTGTAAACGTTAGGAGGGCTATAGCTTGTGGAAAACAAAGGTCCCTAGATTGTAAACCATTTCCCTCTCCTGTTCTGTCCTCTCCCCTCCCCTCCCCTCTCTTATCTCCTCCTCTCCTTTTTCTTTCTTTGTATTTTTTCCATGTTACTTTTTTTTAAATTTTAGTTATTTTGTTTGTCAAAATTTGTATTGTTTTTATTCTTTTAAAAATAATCCAAGGACTACCTTTTGCTGGAGCTTGATTTAAAAACCAATTTAAAAACATGTCTGTTGCATAACAAAATATTTTCAATGTTATTAATCTTTAAAAAACACTCTTGCATATCACCTTCTAAAACATTCGGAGCATGGCAATTCATTTTCATGAATGCTGTTTTGAATGATTTTTAACAATCATTCTGGGAAAGAGAGACCCAAATATTCGAGCAAACATACAGTAATGTATGACTAAAGATACTACATTTGTGCTGTGGGCCATTCCCTTCTCTTGCACACAATGGTCATTATCAGTGGCATTTTTATAAAAGGCAATATTGCTCCCTTTGTTCTCTCCTTGCATCCACTTTTGGTTTACTCTATGGAAAATTGGTGGTTGGTTTGTTTCTTTTTATTTTTACTGCTGTGAAAATAATTTGTTTACTGAGAAAATAATTTCTCTTTCATTTGCTGCAGAAAGATGGAGACAAATTATATTTGGTCAGATTTAAGGCTGATAATCTTGACTTCATTTTATAAAATATGTTCACTGCAACAAAAATTATATGTACATCTAATTTTTATGGTTAGGGAAAATATATATTGTCAATCAACTTCATTTGTTTTTTTAAGGAACTAGTATTTGAAATTGTATATTTCCTAGAATCATTATTTCCTAGGTATATATTATAATATATTAATATATTACTATTACAATATTAATATATTAATATTGTGTGTCCAGACATTGTGGCTGTTCAATAGTGCTTAGAACAGCACTGTATGTGAAAAACAAAAGTACTATAAATTATTTTCTCCTAGGCTAGCCAGGAGAAAAATTCAACTCTAAAAGGAATATACCTTTATTCGCCACCTGAAGATGTACCAAATGGTGTGCATGTTCAGGCTTTCAAGTTTCAATGTTTTCTTCATTAATTAAGGTGATTAAAAATCCGGGGGACAAAAGGAGGGGGATTGAAGTGAAAGCTAGATCTACACTGTGCACATTACGCCCAATTTGACTTTACCTTCTGCTCATTTTTCTTATTTGGAATCATCTTGCCTGATAAAGAATTCTTGAACACTTGAACATGTGCAACTAATTTGTAAGTGTTTAGTTGCTGTCATAAAAATATTGCCTCAAGAGGAGTTTGGGCCTTTCTGGTGCCCATTATTTCCTGTACACAGCTGGCCATTTTCTTTTGGTCTTCCTTAAGCCCCTATGTCTTTCTGATAAGAAACCTACGTTAAAGTTCCATTTCCCATCTACGAAAGGAAGAAAATTCATGCAGGTCATCCTCAGAAACACTGCCTCTCACAGACCCAACATTCGGGCTGCTATTTGGTAAAAGAAAACAAAGAATGGGGAGGTTTGACCCAGTGATCTTCTTGAGATTTTTCCAGTTGTCAGACTGGACACACATTTGCAAATTGGACATGGCTGTCTGGTACCCCTAATATAGGGACCAGTTCCACAATCTTGCAAATTCTCCTTGACCAAAGACATTTCTCCTTAGTAATATTTCAAGTGGCTCGCATCTTGCGCAACTATATCATCCCACACAAATGTTTAAAAAAAGGTAAACTCACTGGCTATTAGTGATGGATAGAGGTACCACTCAGCATGATGGCTTCCTTATTTCTGGCCTCCGGGAATCAGTATTGATTAGATACCATGGCAGGTTGCAGTTTCTGTCTGCCATCCTGTCGGGTGAAAAGGAGTCATGGAATTCAGGAAGGCAGTTGTGGGCAATCAGCTTTCTTATGCAGTCCCTGAGCTGGTACCTTGTAGGTAAACGTTGCTACCCTTTTCCACTGGGAGACTGCAATTCAACAGGGAGAGCACAGTAGAGGAAAATTCTTCACCAGTTGTGCGTCAGTTGTGAATACCTTAAAACACCCCCCTCCCGGAGTGAGATATTATGCTTTTTTAATTATTTCAGAGAATGAGAAAAGATAAACCCTTGAAGAGGCTGCCCCAATCAAGCAGAAATGCATTATCCCAAAGGTGATTTTTTAAAGAGGTCACTGGAGTTTCTTGGTTTTCTTTTAAGATGTTTCACTTCTCATCCAAGAACCTTCTTCAGCTCTGAGTGGGTGGTGGGGAATGGAAGGATTTATACTCCTTGCAGACAGCTTGTGATTTGCATTGTTTTCAGAGAGTCATTCAGGCCACTTGGAGGTTTATCTATGTCTCAGTGTCACCTGAGTAGTGCAAATGGGTGTGGAGCCTTCTTGGAACTTCTGAAAGGACTACAAATCTCATGTCCCTCCCCCTTTGTTGAGAGAGGGCTCTTCAATTTTGACATAGGGGGCCTCTTTGACCCCTCCTCCAAACCAGTGATCCTCTATTTCCAAAATTTACTGTCTTTACTGTCTTCAAAAGAGTGGCCTTTCTCTTTTAAATGCAGATGGACTGTTGAATCTTGTCCTGATGGATTTGTTCTCCTATGTTGTGCCACTTCATAAATGCAAACCATCCAGTCAGAGCTGAAGAAACTTCTTGGATGAGAAGCGTCTTCAAAGAAAAACCAGAAAGTCCAGGGGCCTCTTTAAAAAAGCATCTTTGGGACAACCGTAACCTGGATGACTTGAAAATCTCCATAGACATTTAGAAGTGCATTAGTTTTTAACTGCATTATGTATTAGTTTTTAAATTTACATATCACACACAAAAAAGCGTTTTTATGGGGGTTCTGAAAAGAAGATGAATGAGGTTGTTTTTTTCTGCAGAATTTACAGTGTTTTTAAATGTTCTTTGTTTAAAGGAAAGTGATTTTCATTATTTTAATCACACCTGTGAAAAATGTGCATGCATTGAGCCTTTTAAGTGAATTAAAAAGAAAAAAAGGGCACATGCTTTGACCTTCCTGAGCTGAGGAGTTTTCTGACTGCCAAATACAGTAGCCCTCGACTTACGACCACAATTGAGCTCAAAATTTATGTTGCTGAGTGCGGCACTTCGTAGGTTAATTTTGCCCCATTTTACGACTCTTCTTGCCACTGCTGCTAAGTGGATCACTATAGTTGTTAGGTCAGTAACCCAGTTTTTTAAAGTGAATCTGGTTTTCCCGTTGACTTTGCTTGTCAGCAGCTTGCCAAAATGATCATATGACTGTTATAAATATGAGTCAGTTGCTAAGTATCTGAATTCTGATTACATGACCACGAGGATGCTGCATCAGTCGTAAGAGTTGAAACATGGTAACTCGCTTTTTTCAGTGCTGCTGTAAGTTTGAATGGTCACTAAACAAACTAAATGTAAGTCGAGGACTACCTGTATGGTTTGGAAATGCAGCCTGGTTCAGTATTTAACAACTGACCTGGGTAAGCAACCCAGGATGCAAGAAAGCAAGCGAAAGGACTGACAGAGGCAAATCAGACCGCTCCATTCCTTCTTCACTGGTCAACTTTATTTTAGTGCTAGTAAGTGCCTTTCCTACTGACCAGAATGGAAATATAGCAATGGAGAAAAGGGATTTGTTTCTGCATCAGCCTACTTAGTAAAAGTCCATTTAATTCATTATCTCAAGGCAGATGACCTTGTCAAGAGATATGCAGAAACTGTTACCTCGGCAAAAGAGGCTGAGGCATTTTAAAGTCCAAAGCAATGAGATTACTTTTGGAAATAGCTCAGGCAGGAACATCTCTCGATTTTCTGGATTTTAAGAAGGAAGAGGTCCAGCACAATCATACTTGCAAGTTTCTCCCCTTGGAGCTGACGTTAATCAAAATAGTTTTAGCCTTCCAGTGAATTGGTTCTTTGAGCAGGCCTGCTTCGTGGGTAGAGCAAAGTCTGAGCTTGATGGGTTTGGTTAATGCTGTGTGATAGACCACAAAGGCTCTAAGCTGGTCGGGGAAGTTGGAAAAAATATCCAAGAATGAAGCAGCAGTCAATTTCCATGTTTTGCCTGAATTCAACTCAATTTGAAAGATTGGGGGTGGGGAGATGGGACAGGCAATCTTTTGTAGATGGAGGCTAGGGTTGCTGTTAAATGAGTAAGAATTGGTTTTATCCCATTGGTAGGCTCTTTGAATGTTTCCAGGAGGGGAAAAAATAAAATTAGGCTGTTAGTAGCCAGGCTGGATTTCATAACATACCCTTGGACTCGAAATGCTTCCTTTCATTCTTACTTGACGGAAATGCCAAGGTTCCAACTTAATGACCCCAACCAGTTCATCACTCCGAGACTCTCAGCTTTCTGAAAGAACCATTTTATTGAGTACATCATTTCAGCCTGAATGAAAATGAAACCAGCCCTAAATACTGTATTTTCCGCGGTTTCACCAAAATTAAAGAATAGATAATTCCCTTCCTCGTGGCCACATTGTTCAAACAGATGTCCTGACATCTCCTTGGCAAGTCCCCTCAGTCTCTGGCCAGCACATGTTGAGATGACCTCAGTTCCCACGGGATGGTCTGTTGTTGTCATCTGGGCTGACATTCTGGACTTCAACCCTCCCCCATCATGTGGCAATCTGAGAAACGGGAAAAAAGGCTGTGGCAGGCCTGATCCGTTTTGAAGTTGATAGGAAGACTAGACTGGCTTGAAATTGACTGTCCTTGTTGCTAATCTTATCCTTCGTCTCTTTCCTACTAGTCACCTGACTTGCTTCCAAAGTAATAGGGATAAATTTTGATGGATTTTACCATCCTTGGTGCCAAGACAAAAAAAGGGGGGAAATACTATTTTTATTTAAGGGTAACTCATGGGCATAGGATGACATGACGGTAATATAGTGTGGAAAAATGTTTTGTGGGTGTTATCCTATTGATGCAAGTTGGAAAAGGAAGATACTTTTCAGAATATCTCTAGAAAAAAAATGAAAAGTAAGTTATTTTGGAACCTAACTAAATCTTGTAATCATAAGTTAGCAGTAAATCTTGCAGTCTTTACATGTGAGGAAGGCTTTAATGGGAAATGCCCATTTCAATTTTTATCTGTATTAAATTTATAAAGCTACCCATCTCCCAAAAGGAACTCTCTCGATATAGTCAATTTTCTCAAATATTAAAGGGAATTAATTTCAAATAATGGAAGACAGCCCTTACCTACAGAGAACTGCTAATACAATCAATGAAGTCAGTCTGACAAAGATTTTAGTTGCATGAATGGGATCCTGGATTTCAAAACACGCACAGGGAGGCTCTTTGGAGAAAATATTATGTGTGAGAAAGAGAGCATTTGGCCTTTGGTTTGAAGTCCTTCTGGCTTTCAAAGCTATTTGTAAAACCATGAAAGCCAGCCAGTTAGGTAACTTTAGGCCAGTAATTCTCTCAGCCCAACTCACCTCACAAGGTTATCGTTTGGAGAAAATAGGTGGAGGAAGGTGTGTTGGATATGTTCGCCAACTTGAATTATTTGTAAAAATAAAGGCAGAATATAAACAAACAAACAAACAAACACTGGCAGGTTTAGCATTGGCAGAGGGAAAATGTTTCATAGAGCCCAGGATAGGGATAATATGAGAGACCTTCCTGCCTTTCCCATGGAGCTTTGTTCTGTCTAGGAGAGGAAGAAATGGATCTTATCTTCTTCCCCAGGAGAAACAAAAACAGTTTGGGAAGAGTAACGCTGAGGAGAAAGAAAGCTTATCTAGGAAGCCCTAGTGCAAGGGTTTTCAAACTTGGCAAGTTTAAGACTTGTGGATTTCAACTCCCAGAATTCCTGAGCTAACATGGCTGGAGGAAGAATTCTGGGAGTTGGTCCACAAGTCTTAAAGCTGTCAAGTTTGAAGACCCATGTCCTAGTGGCTTTCAAAGCATTTGAGCTGGAGATAATAGATATGAAACCATGGACCTGAAGTTGAGCTCAAGGGAGCAGTTGAATTTGTTGCTGCTGTGCTGTCCTTCCTGCTACCCAGCAATATTCCTGCTTAAGCTGTTTAATTCTGTCATTGAACTCAGCCACTGTCCAAGATTGATAGTTCTGGGAGACTTTGCTTGTCTTCATGGGACAGAATTTGATGCAGCTCAAATTCCACATGGACCTGACCCAGGGAACTGAGGACTTAATCCACACCAATGGTAACATGGCATATGTGGGGCAACTGTAACATGATCTGAAGTTTGAAAACATCATCA
The DNA here is from genome assembly GCA_004320025.1 of Laticauda laticaudata. Classification (NCBI taxonomy): domain Eukaryota; kingdom Metazoa; phylum Chordata; class Lepidosauria; order Squamata; family Elapidae; genus Laticauda; species Laticauda laticaudata. The sequence continues at coordinate 51,240 of BHFT01044747.1, forward strand.
TCAGAAATATTAAATTTCTACTTATAGATATAATAACAGAAAGCCTGGCAGCATTTCCTCTTCCTCATCTTATATCAAAGAGTGCCAAGATCAGATAATCTTGAGGCTCTTTCTCATGCATTCCTGTTTTCCTCCTCATATTTTTCTAACAGTCGCTGAATATGTACTTCAACACTATCTTTGTGCTATTCCATAGCATCTGATGGAAAAAGTCACTTGGTTCCACCCTGAGTTAGATTCCAATTGGAAAGGTCCTGACAAACTGGTCAAGATACAGTCTTGTCCTGTTCATGAAGAATTGTTCTTTCTGGGATTCTTGAGGAATTGGAAATAATCTTCATGATTGTTAATCCAATTACATGCTTATTAGATCCATGTTGCTTGTTTAAGGCTTCATAGGAGGTGACAAGTGGCTGGCTGCATGTGATGGTAAATTCACCCTTGAAAGAGAGGATGGTTTTGCCGGCCTTGAAGGAGTCAGTGGCGTGCCTTGTCTTCAAGAAGCTGTCACTTGATCCAATAGGTTCTGGATAATTTTCATCCAATCTAGCATTCTGTTTTGGGAGAAGGTTGTTAAGAAAGGGGTCAGACCACAGCTTCAGAGGGCCCTTGAGGAGACAGATAATATGGACCATTTCAGTCAGTTTTCAGGCCAAGACAGTACAGGCCAAGACACAGTACAGACACAGTGTGGAGTCCCCTTGGTAGTAAAGTCAGGATGGGGATGATCACAATTGTCTTCATTCTTCTTGAACTCTTAGTCAGTGTATCAATCCTATCATTCTTTTGGACTAGAAGAATGGGAATGAGAGTTATGGTGCTGCTGTGATTGTCCTGCTTCCATTTGGTGTTGGCAAATGGAGAGAGGTCCAGCCTGAGCCTGTGATTTGTAGGTTGCCTCAGGGCTCTATTCAACCTCTATATGAAATTGCTGGGTCAGGTCAAGAAATGACAGGAGGTCAGGCATCATCAGCATGCTGAAGGTCCACAGAAGCATGAGCAGTTAGAGGTGATTCTTGGTATGCCCATGTAACACTTCCACTACTCCAGCTACATTAGTTATCAGTTAACTGTTGAATGCAACTCATGATGCTTATTGTCACTTATGAAACCATTCATGACCTGGTTATCTTCCTGGGACCAGCTTTGTCCTATCATTTCTGTATTTCTGTAAGCATATAAAATCCAACACAACAGGTGCAGTTTATGTCTCACCCATTAAGCAATATAATATGATGCGACATAGAAAACATACCTGCTCTTTGGAATGCTCAGACATTTAAATTCTTCCAACCCATACAAACTTTTCAATTATCTCTGAAAACCTATTACATTTTCTCAAGCTCTGGGATAGGTTGGAGTGTGCCCAGCTAATGTGCAGTATCTTTTTTGGCTATGTGTCTGTTCCTCCGCTACATTTACTTTTATGTTATTTCTTTTGTGTTTTAGGTACTGTGTCTATTTTTAATCTGTGCTCCACCCAAAGTCAGTGTTGAGTTGGACAGCTTTATAAATCTAAATTACAAATAAATAAAATGTACACTTCAGATTATGGTTTCCATCTGAAAATAAAAGACAAACTTTGTAGCTATGCTTGGTCCTTAAAACAGGGAGGTGGCTTATCTTTTGTTTAAGCATGAGTACATTTTGTAGCCCACCAAAATAATTTCAATGTCTTGTTCTGTGAGGTCTCATAAGTGTCTCAAATTGACCAGTACTCTCTTTTGGAAAAGAGGTTAGACCTCCAGTTTACATTTTAATCATTTCACTTAAACCTCATAGTTCTAGTTTTTGTTATCATGGGAAAACTGGCTCAAGTTCTGTATCTTTCCTTTGCTCCATAGCTGGCTTCTGCTAGCATCTCACAGGGAGGGCAAGAAGTTGACCGGATGAAAGCCAAGAACTGGGAGTCCATCTCATTGCTCCTGTACTTGGTGAGTGTCTTAAAGGTTAAGCTACTAGGTGTGTGTTTCTTTTATATTGTGCTTCAAATAAATGAGAATCAGATTATATTGCTTTATCTTTTTTTCCCAAGGTAATATCTGGAGACAGAAATAAAAACTTCTGAGATAGAAATGAGTAACTTGTGACCTGCAAAATGTGTTCAACCATCTTCCAGCAATAAAAACAATACAAACAGCGGTGAATGATGCTGTTTGAGGTGTAGCTGGCAGGCCAGACAGTCCCTATTTTTGCTAAAAGCACAAGTTTGTAGAAACCAGGAGTAAGATCTGATCCAACAAAATGGAATGGAATGGAATGGAATGGAATGGAATAGAATAGAATAGAATAGAATAGAATAGAATTTTATTGTCATGTTAAATGTACATTAATCAACATACATTAAAATGAAATTTTATTGCATTCAGCTCTCAAAAGATAACCATTATGCATATGCCCACAATACATATATGACACAGACAAACACCACAGTCTAGTTCTGATGTATACATATACATGGCGAGAAAAACAAATCTTGTGAGTTTATCAGATGGATGGCATAGGGAACAAAGCTGTTACAGAATCTGGTAGTCCTGCTAGAAATACTTTGAAACCTCCTCCAGAGGGAAGCAACAGAACAGACCGTGAAGTGTGTTTGGGATCTCTAACAGCACTTTGGGCTCCAAGCACATAGTGCTTATAAGCAGTTTCTTGAATAACGGGAAGCAAACTTCCGATAATCATCTCAGCTGTCCTCACCACTCTCTGCATGGACCTTCTATTTGAGGCACTGCTGCCACCAAACCAAACAATGATGCAGTTAAACGGTCTCAATCGTGCCTCTGTAGAAAGTGACCAGGACAGAATGAGAAAGTTGTGCTCTCCTCATCTGATGCAGGAAATTAAATACTGGTTTGCACTTTTCACTAAAGATAATGTATGAAGAGACCAAGTCAGATTGTTAGTTATCTGCACCCCAGATACTTGACCATCTCCATAGCTGTAGCCTTGATACAAAGTGGAGCATTACTATGCTGGCTCTTTCTAAAATCTACAATGATTTCCTTTGTTTGGTTAACATTCAAAACCAGGTTATTTTTTTATTAATAACTAACATTATTCTAAGAAATATCATCAAATCCACCATGGATTGTTTATTTTTCCTCTTCCTTCCTTTCCTTTTGCAACTTGCCTGTGAAAGTGTCATCTTTCTGGAACTTTTAGAAAAGCTGTGAAACTTTTAGAGGACATTAATAATCATGAAAAATATTGTTGAGAAATATCTGTGCTGATCAGATCACTTTCTAGGCTTCCTTTGCTTGCTGATGGCACCCACATTGAAAGCCAGCATAGTAATATGCATGCTCCAAATTAAAGGACCAGAGGACCGGCAATTAACTGATTGATTAATTTTGTGCCATCAAGTTGTTTTCGAGTCCTAGCAACCACATAGATTCAAAACTCAGAGAATCACATATTTTCATATTTCTGTGAAAGGATTTGTCTGTATACATGCGGTTAATTGGCTATGTGTAAACAGATACTTAAAGCCCCTGTCACACTGCACCAACGGATGCAAAGAGGATGTAAAACGGACAAAAAAGCTTGCCATCCGTTGG
>BHFT01044748.1:0-35901 GCA_004320025.1 Laticauda laticaudata
AAAAAAAAAAAAGAAAATGCACTATTGAGTATTTACCATGAAAACCCCTTTTAGTTTGTTCTGATGAAAGTATTTTAATCACATTCTAGTCAGATTAGTTGACTTCACAATATATGCTAACAATATTCCACTGCTTAATTTTTTTTTACACAAACAAAAATATATTACACAGGTTGCATTTTATTATGTCATTTTATTTGTCTGAAGCTGCCCACCAAGGAGGAGTCATGTAACATAGAATCTTGTACTGAAGGTTATACATAATATGAGATTACCTTATGATGGTTGCAAACTTCATGGTTAGTGTTCAATATTTCCTCCAACCTTAATGTTCCTAAACCTGAAACAATTTGAGTCACTTAACTTTCTTTCATAGCCCAACAGACTAAAAGAATTGGGATTAAAACCACATATATTTGAGGAGAAAATACCACCTGAAAGACCAAGACCAGCTTTCCATACTCCTCCTGGAATTACTTCTGTATCTGCACCTCCTGTATCACCAGTGAATGAAGATTTCCATAGAGGCTTATCCAGTGCTCTTGGAGAAGCGCTGGCTCCCAGGTGATTTTCAGTAATGTTCACTTTAAAATTGGATAACAGTTAGAAATGGGAATGGGTTTTGCCCATAAACCTCGTCTTCACATTGTTATGTGAAGAGGTTCTTTGTTAATCCTACTTTTCCAATGCATGCAGATTGAGAAGATATAATTAACTAGGGTTAGAAAAAACATCAATTTTTCAAAACATGCAGACCCTTTTTGAAGAAGTTGATTTCTGCATGCTTGACACTAGGAATGAAGCAATGTTAAAAGAACAAAATGTCTAGGAACTTGGGTATTGAGTTAGATTTGTATAGTATCTGAACTGGACCATTCCATTAATACCATATAGAAAAATGAGAAATTGATTCCTTTGTAGGTATTGCTTTCAAAGCAAAAAAATGGGAGAAAGTGGTATTCTGTGTTACTTTTAATGTGAAATTGTGATTTGGGTAACCATTAGCAGGTTTAAATTAGGATTTCTGTACATTCATTTTATAAATCTAATGTATTTTTCATTAAATTTAGTTGATTACAGATCACTTTCTTGCAGTCTTTTGTTCTAAATCAGACATTGGATTGCACTATATTGATTCTGATTGCTTCATGCCAAAGAAATGAATGTCCATTTTACTCATATTTTTCTGGAATCTCATGCCATAAATAAATATCAGAAGTTAGGTTAGAGTGGAAGAAGTTGTTTCAGATAGCGCTTCAGTTTAATATCTTTTTGCAATAATAATTTATTCAATCGCTAATTTTTTGAGATAAATCTTTTGTGTGATATTACAATTTTTGGATAATGATATGAATAAATGCTATAAATTCCATTTCAATTAATCATAAGCTAAACATCCAGTGCATGTCACTTAGGTTTTAAGAACAGAATATATTCTTTTTCTAAACATCTTTTACTTACATCTCGATACTTCAAAAAATGATGTGATCTAGGATATTTTTGGACATTTACCAAATTGATCAGGATTTGCAACAACATTTATTCATATCAAATCAAAATATCTCCCCCTCTAATTTTAAGAAATGCATAAAATCTTTTTTCTATAGCATTTGTTTCTATAATATTTTGTCATTTACAGTATAAATTAAGCAATTGTGATTTTCCTATATTCCATTAAAGCTATAATAGTAAAATCTGCTTACTTCATCTTGCATCTGTTTTTCCAAATTCCATAGTAGTTCTGCTATATGTACCACTCCTATCTTTTCCCCATATTTTTACTTAAATGTTTATGTTTTATTGCATTTTTCATATATGTTTCTTGAGGGCCCATAGTAGCTGCATTTTCCTTGATTAATTTCAAAAATATCTGTTTTTCAATACGGCCATTTGATCCATTAATATTTGTTGGGAATATTTTGATTGGTTCTATTATTTGTTCCATGATTTGTCAGTTATTAGTCAATTTTATGGAAAAGTAACTGCTGCTTAATTAAGTGCTTTATCTTCTGTATTATTTCTCTTAGTAATTCAAAAACTTCATTAGCATTCTATTTTGAGAAAAAGGAGGCTTTACCATCATCCATAAAAAAACCCTCAAGATAAAATGGTACAGCCTACTGTGTTTGATCTTTCTTTTTGGAGATCAAAATTAACAATGTTGTTTATTTTAAAAGGGCATCTGGTAAAATGTTGTTATATTTCCAAGTTTTAAAGGAATGTGGTTCCCTTTTAAATTCCAATATTGCACCCTTTGTATTTAAATATATACATTTAATGAGTCTATTCTTTGAATACCTACTATGTACTGTCCATGGATTAATTGTGCAGATTTCTTAAATTTCTAATAATTCAATAATTAACATTTTGATTTGGGACCTGAAACAATGCAGCAACTGAAGAATAGGTATAATACTGCAGCATCAGATTTAACCTACCTGCAGGCTACTATCAGATATAGCTTCCAAGTCAACTTCAAAAGCAGTCCCATTACAGTTGTCAGATCACGTGATATTGAGGTCATTGCTCCTCATAATCAGAACTTCCTGCTCCAGACAGACGCGCAACCAGCTTAATAGATTAAGCTGGGCAAAGCCATCCTAGCCATGACCTCTATTTTCTCTTCTAACAGTAATGGTAAATCTAGAAGAATCCCCAATATACCAGTTTATTTCTTCAGGGATAGTGCAGCCTCTACTAGAGCTAACTGGAACTAATGTTTATGAATGAGCAGTTTTTCTATACTATTTTACAAAGTTGCCTCATCTTTTTTTGTTTAGAATTGCCCCCCTTCCACCACCCCTGGCACCACCAATTTTGACTGATAGTTATAGAACTCCATATGATGATGCCTACTATTTCTATGGCACCAGAAATCCTTTGGATCCCAGCCTTGCATATTGTAAGTTTTATTTTATTCTTTTCTTCAGAGTGATAAGATGTAGTTTGTCTTTCATGGATAAATGTTACTGAATTGAGGGATGGTGATGAATTATGGAAATATAGAAATGCACATTGTGCTCAAAAATTCCCAAGCTATGCTTACCTCATCCCAAATCTTTGCAACAGCTTTGATTATAATTCTTTCAACTTTTTCTTTTACCTTTATTCTTCCCACACCACGAGGAAGAAAAACAGCTGTGTTAAGCTCTTTAAAATTATTTCTGCCAGTGTGCCTTCTGAGAAATACATATCATTTCTTCCGATTCATTAACTTTGAGGAATTAAAAAATACTATAAGTAATCAGGTTATGATGGCAATCGGGATCAGGATTGCTGTCACTAAGTGATGCAGTTGTAAAATGTGACAGCATCAATGCATCACGTAGCTACCAATCATGACATCCCAATTAGCAAACAATAATAATCCTGGCGTAACCCGAGGACTCGCATATTTTTAAGCAGGAAGAGGCAGAAGTCCCAGATATTGAGCATGGGTGCTATCAGAGAACTAGGGAGAGGACTTACAGTGGCTGGGTTATGATTTTAGAGGCCTTCAATTTCTCTTTGTATGGCACATTTTAATCCCCATATCTGTCCATGTAATCTGTCAATATTCTTTTGGACATGTGGTGCCTAGAATCATACACATTACCACAGATATAGTTTTAATAATAAAGAGCATAAGGTAATAAGGACTTCATATGTGTCTGATACAATGTTGTTTCTGACGTAGTGTGAAATTATGTTGGTTCTTCTAATAGCTCATAGTATTGACTCAGGTTTTCCTGTCAGTGACAACACCCAAGTCCTTCTCTGACATAAACCCCATATCCCTCATTTTATATGGATGTCCTATCTTTTTCCTCTGTAAATGTAATACCTTTCATTTCTCCTTGTTGAAATACTTCTTGTTCCTCTTAATCCAGTCTTCCAACATGTCTCAATTAGGTTTCAATTTCATTCTGTTTTGGGGGCGGGGGTGTTGAATGTAGTTTCTAGTGTTGTATCATCTGCAAATTTGATAAGCAATTCATTAGTGTTGCTATGCAGGCAATTAATTAGAATGTTGAATAATACTGAAACCAAGACCACTGCTTTCAGGATCATCTTGGGTATAGAGCTATTAATGCTAAACCTCTTACGACCATTTGTTTAGTGTCTGAAGTTACAATGGTACTGAGTAAAGGGATGTATGATCCATACCCAAAATTACAGATCTTGCAGCACTACCTCCAGATGGTCACAAGATCAAAATTCAGGCATTTGACAGTCCACCAGCACTTATGACCAGAGTGCACTTCATCTTCTCTATAAACCAGCCAAAGTCCAATTCCAGTCTGGCCTGGCAGCCATTTCAGGCATGTCTCATCAATAGCAGGAACAAGAAGATAGCAAAAAAACAGCAGAAGCAGTGGAGGGGATCGGAAGATTTGCAGTTTAGGGTGGTGAAGGCAGCTACAACTTTCTGGAGCATGATAAGCATCCTCTGAGCCTTGCTGCTCTGGGGCTGCTTGCCAACCCACAAGGCAGGGTGCAGGCAGCCAAAAGGGCAGCCAGGGTGGTGGTGTAGATGCACAGGGGACATTAGAGGCAGTCTCTTATCTTACTGAGACTTGGGGCTGGAAGGGTGAAGCCTAGAATGGCTTGGATTCTTGGTGGGTGCTTGACTAACAAATGGTTGCATTTGCTTAATGACATCAATGGAAAGCTCCAGTATAGTGATTGCTAAGAGATACAGTCATTTGACATTTTGCTTTATAACCAATCACTTAATAATGAAAATTCCAGTGCTACTTGTCGGAAATTGAGGACTGTATAATCCTAGCAGCGTTTACCAGAAGATTAACGGTATTATCATAGTTCTGATGATAATCATTTGATATTTATTATTTCAGAATATCTGTATTATGTTTTGCTGTACATCTGAGATTTACATTTTGGATGTCTTTGCTATTTCAGATGGTGCAGGTGGGACACAGCCTTCATCTGCTCCACCCCCTTTTGATGTCACTCAGAAACCTCCTGTGCCCATGTAAGTACAAACAACTACAAAGTAGTTTGTATTGTTTATTTATTTCTACTTGTGAATATAGTTTTTGAGTTGATTGCCAACTTTCAGAACTTAACATAATATATAAAGCAGACCACTTCTGTAGTTTACAAGATTATACAGAAAAATTATGAAAACATTGCTTAAATTACGCTTTGTTTAAATCTTTTTGATGCAGCAATAAACTTGGAGCAAGCATTGCAAGTACTAGACCAAAAGGCTTGGGAATATTTCCTGAGGAAAAGCCAAAACCCACAAGAGACACTACCTTAGCTTATCAGCAAGAATTACAACAGCAGGTGGGAAGGTGAAATCTGTCCAGAAATTATTTTTGTATTTTGAATTGAGGTGTTAAGTCTTTAAAGAAATTTTGAAAAAAGCTAATAATATTTTCTGATAAGTAATAAGTAAAGTAAGTAATAAGTTAGCCAAAATGATATTTATGTATTCTAGTAAGAAATAACAATTTAAAACATCTCAGTTTCTTATTAATACTACCCACTTGTGCTGTGAAACATGAGATATGCTTAGATGGTATTTTCATACACTTTGAATTTCTAGATTAACACTGGCATCAGGGCATTTAAAACAGACAGCTTGATCCAGTCTACCTTGGGTATGTTGCCAAAACAGCCTTCTCTCCCTCTCTCTTCTTCCCTCTCTTCTCCACCCCTTTTGTTCTCTGTATATAGAAATATTATGCAGGATGTTAAGATTTCAAGGGAGCAGAATGGCACAGCGGTGTTTAAGAGTTTGTGACAATTCATATCTTCAGTATTCATATAAGGACTTTATTTAGATGAGCCCAAACATACTGCAGCAATCTGGAAATAGAACATTTTTACAACATATTCCAAGGAAATGGATATCCACACAAGTTTATCAAATAGTCTTTGACTTCTCAACCCCATACAACACAACCAATACAAATCCTAAAAAGAATTACACTACCATACATCAACAATATTCAGAAACCACCAACATACTACTACAACCACATGGAATCAGCATAGCACACAAGCCAACTAAAGAAAGCCCTTCGAAACATTCTAAGCAGACCAAAAGAACCAACCACCCCAGAAGTAGAAAAAGGAGTCGACAACATGCAATGTAAGAACTGCAACAACCACTATGTAGGGCAAACAGACAGATTGGCAGAATGCATCCATGAACACCAACGAGCAGTCAGAAGATATGATGAAAATTATTTAATTTCACAACATATAGATAGATTTAACCATAGGTTCAGCTGAGAAAATGTGATCATCCTAGACCAAAAACACCAGGTAATTTCTAGAGGCCTGGCACTCTAACAAATTAGCCATTAATAGACACATAGACATAAACAACATATATAGACTATTCAAAAGAGACAGTCAACTAGCCAAAAAGGAAACAATTAGATCTAAGCACTTCTCCATCAGCAATCATCACACAGTTGAGCATAGATTAATTAACTCCAAGAATAACGTTAGACACACAGCCAAGTAAACAATACCCCAATCAAGAAACTGCCAAAGAAGCCAACAGCAAACAGCCCAACCAAAGACTTTCTAAGACCACCTCCACCAACACTGACAGGCAAACTACTAGAATATAAACTGTCAACAAATTGCACTCCTTACTAGCATTGATGATGTTACCAAGTTTGAAATGTCTGCAAGAAAACAAGCAAGCTCAGAGGACACCAAGGACCCTCCTGAGGTCTATAGCTGGGGTGTCAAACTGGTGGCCCATAAACCGGATGTGTCATGTGCAGCCCACACCCATCCCAGCTTTGCAAAGGCAAAAAAAGTCATGATATGACACAATATGTCATGTGATGAGATTGAGTTTGACACCCATATACAGTGTATTTCCAACTTTAAAATACAATTTACATCATTATTACAAGATCAAACTCATGCAATACTTATAAAATATGAATGTTGAAATAGATTTCCAAAAATGCCATGTGATTTTTAATAAGTATAAATGTTATTATTATTCTTATTATTATTATTCTTACTGCTGGTCTATGTATTACTGATTATCCTTTTATACACCAATTAAAGAACTAGGCATTTTTGTTTAACCTAATTTGTAACTCAATATCACAATAGGACAATATATGTCAGTATTGTTCAAATTCAGTATTTGTTAAAAAATAATTGCTGTTTCATGTATATTTTATATAGATAAGGGAAAGAGAAGAACGTCGTAGGCAAGAAAAGGAAGAAAAAGAACGCTATGAAGCCAAATTAGAAGCTGAAATGAGAAATTACAACCCTTGGGGAAAAGGAGGAGGCGGAGCTCCTCTCAGAGACAAAAAAGGAAATCTTATAAGTATGTTTGAAAAACTATCTTCCTTTTAGTTCTTCAGACTTGTAGCTGTTTATATATACTTTCTGCTGAAGGGCACCTTGATACATGGATGTACTACAGCGAATTTACAGCATAGAACGATATTTTTTCTTGTTAAATAATCTGGTTGAAAAATATGTGCTTTTATGTAAATAAGAACTGTTCTGATAACAGGATTTTTAAAAAGTTGATTTGACAGAATTGCATGAAGAAAATGATGGTTGGAGCAAGAAATGTGATACTTTAAGCAACTGGACCAAGGAAAAAATTTTGTAGGCCTTTATATAATCTTAACAAAGAGGCAATTGAATTACAGTTTCCTTACAAAAGTTGAAGGATCATTTCTTAGTATTTCTTAGTACATACCCATTCTATTAGTTCTGGTTTTTCAAACCAGAAGTAAATAACAACTCAGTTAATGTTAACTGCTATCCAAAGAAATAGTGTGTGCCGTTTTGGAGCACGTATTCAGTAGAGATTTTAATTTGTATAATATTTTAATCATATTTTAATTGGAATTATAAAAGTCACATTGAATGTTTAACAACGTTAGGCTGGAGCCATTGCTTCTCTTCACTGAGGTAGACTGCTTCCTGGGCAGAATTGTGTTCATTGTGTTCAGATTGGTTGGAAGGGATGGAAGCCAGTTTTGTTAATTCTCTTTTTCCTGCACTTTCCACATCTGAAATACTATATTTGAATCAGATTATCAAAAACAATTGAAAAATACAGGAGATTAAGGAGAATTTACTTCTCTCCGTTCTTTGAAAATGTTGAATAAAAAGACTTCTTGTAAAGAGAAGACATCATTCTCTTCGCAAGAAGAGATTGTTAATTCAATCCATATATAAAGTTTTTAAATACTTATGTTTTAAAGTAAATCTTGCATTAATCCTTTTATCCTATTAGGTAAAAATAAAATGAAATAACACAACTGAAATAAGAATACTACAAATTGAGCGATCTGAACTCTTATAGCTAAACTGGATGATAACATTTTTAATTTTAAAAAGTTTTTTAAAAAATATTTGACTTACAGTAAAGTGAAATAAAGAATATTGTACACAGCACACATAATTCTGTCTTAGATTGAGGCTGTCATGCATCCTTTTAACTGTAATTCTGAAATAATATTTATTGAAACTGTTATAAAAATGCCACATTGGAATAAAATATTATAAATGGCTGTTTCCCCCTTTTCTTCAGCGGACTTGAATATGATGCACAAGCAAAATGAAGATGCATACCATAATCCAGAAGCACAAGTATATGAAGATAAAAAAGCTATAGTATCTGTTGACTTAAGTTTGGCCTCACCAAGACTTGAAAATACAGATGAATCTACAAATAAAACAGCAGGTTTAAATGCTAATATATTTTCAGTTGCAACTGTATTGTGTCATTGGTCAAAATTATTGTTCATCTTCCTATGCTGTACTTTCTACTGAAGGCTATCCTATATTTTTTTTCAATCCTCTTAAAGCATGTAAAGTTAAGTAGTGATAGATCTGTATGATTACATTAATGAAAGTTTTTATATCCCTGTTGACTTCTGATCTGCATCAAAATGGACTTTTGTACAGATACGAAGATTTTTCCACTCATTTTTAGGCTGGACTCACCTTTCTGGAATGTAGTGAGGTTTGTTTTATTTTGTTTAATGTGGTACATTAATGGAAACAATGAATAATCATTGTTTTAGGACAATAAACACTTAAAGCATGATTTTTAATAAGTCATTGGAAAAGTAGTTTAGCACAATAGATAAGTGGGGATACAAAACGAATGCCTGTATAAAAGGAAAAAAATAATTTTTAATTGGGCTTAAAATGCAAATCCAAATCAAGTGTATGAGTGACTCTGAGTGACGATCACAATTAAAATGTCAATATAACAATAAAAAATAAAATTGAAAAAATGACAACCAACATCAAGAAGCTTTTGAGCAGTTATAGAAATGCAAGACAAACACCTAGAATAATAAAGAATCAAAGCAGGATCTTTTTCAATTGGAAGATTGAGTAACATGATCATAAATTACAATTAAAAAATCCAGTTTGATGGACTACTGTAATTTCCACCATATTGTCTTATTTAAAAACAAATAAAAGAAAATTCAACCGGCTTAGGGTGATATACGTGATTCTTCTTCAGGATTGCTTTTGGACATTCCCCTTTCATGGTTTTTAAACATTTTTATACCAGCGATCCCCAACAGGTTTGCAGCTTAGTGGCCCAGCTGGGGGGAAAGGGGAGCCAGGCTGCACGAGCGACAGACCAGCATGTTTGACTTGCGCGAGTGACTGGGATATGTGCATGTGCATGCACACGCGCCAGCCCATCGCTCACATGAGTCAAGTTATAAGCATGCGTGTGTACTGGCCCATGGCCTGTTGCAAATAGGCCATGGCCCGGTAATGGGCTGCGGTCCAAAGGTTGGGTACTTCTGTTTTACACAGCTACCATTTTAGCAGACTGGACTCAACTCAGTTTCAGGGCCTTTGTATGATTTGGGGTGAAGAAATGGAAATTATTGCTCTTTAAAGGATGTTGAACTCCTGGTTTTGAAGGGAAAAAAGTGGGTATTATAAAACCTGAGTAAGTTTGGTTTTTTTGATGTGTACATGATTGCAATCAATGCATAATCTTTTGAAGAAAACTGAAATAGCTCAGTTTTGATATGCAATGGAAGCAGAATGCTGCTTTAGATTTACAAGAATATGGGAAATGAGAAAAAATATCTGAAATGTAATGCACTTGTAATTTTTTGAGAAAAAATTGTCAGAGCACTGAACTTCTCTTCAAAATTTTCACATTCGCAAAACTGACCACTTAGAAGTGATAGGTGTAGATTTCTATTGATTTTAACATTTTCTGATTTGTAATTTTAAAAAAAATACAGTTGCTCTTTCAGTTTCAAATAAGAGTAAATCAGAAAGCAAATGATGAAATTGATTTCAAGTGTTGCCAGATAAAGTCTTGAAAATCCACCTCCGTCATATTAAATAATTTAAAAGTGTTCCAGTACTTGGTATATGATTGTTAAAGCTCAGGATATTTTAGGCACAATTCAGACCATCGCAGTAAAGCCTTTGAATGCAGAGAATTAATGTTGATTAATTAAAGTATTAGGGTTTTTTTCTTTTTCTTTTCCTTTGTCATTGTGTCCATGCATATTAAAGAAATGGTTGAAGGGGTTGGGTGGGGGGATGTGCATATTCATGTTCCTATCTAGCAGCCATTTTTTCTCTTTTGTAAGTTTCTTATTTTGAAGAGTATATATCTTATATTATGTCTGGACTTCCAGTTCCCTTAGTCATCTGTGTGGCAATCTTTATTAGTATTGGTAGTGTGCTTAGTGTGCTTGAAGTGGAAAAGAATGAAACTTTGATTTTGGGTTTTACCGATTAGGCTGATACTGTAAATCCTGATAGAAATAGCTAGTTTATATTTTTATGAAAACATAAAAAGTTGTGATTTGATGTTAATGTCTTATTTTACTGCAACAGAGACAATGTTTCTTTTTTTTCCCCTAATCCTTTCGCCCCCACCCTTCCCAATGATTTCCTATTTACTTTTGTGTTTTGTATCTTATTTTATCTTATAACTCAATAAAAATGCTAAACAGAATAGCGGAAAATTTAGTTCTTTCACATTGTAGCTTTCGTTTTTGCTTCCTGTGGAGGTAGGTAGTGCCTACTGTGGAAAAGTCCACTTGATTCTTTAAAAGCTTTTTAAAAATACTTTTGTATTGTTAATTGCAAATTTATGTTAAATTGGGTAATAGCAGTTCATTCAATTACAGCATAATTATAGATTATTACAGCATAATTATAGATTATTTGGAGTAAGATATCTAGCATCAATTTAAAAATATTTGTGATAGGGTGTATTACCAATGCTTATAACTTCCCTCCTTTTCTTTTTTAAATTAGGCTTTACATATACACAAACATCCCCTTTTGCACGGGGTAATGTTTTTGGAGAGCCCCCAAGTCCAGAACAACTAAGGAGACAAGAGTCATATAAGAACTTCCTTCGTTTTCAAGTAAGTATATTTGTAACAATATTAAACAAAGAAAATTATATTTCTGATTCAGCTTATTTCCATTTTCTAAATACTGCTGCAGATCTGGGCTTTATATAGTAGTGTTTTTATTTACAGTAGCAAATTTTGAATGCTGAATACAGTCCCTAAAGGCCCATGCACTAAAATGCATGAAGCTAAAATAAGGAAATTTAGGTTTATTTAAAAGTTGCAAATGTTTTATCCCATCGTAATTTCTAAAGAACACTTTTTTGAAAAATCTTAGGATAAATTTGTTTAGACATCACAGAATGTTCAGTGTTAGAGAAAATGAAAACTGACTAGTGGGGAAGTAGACAGAATACAAAAAAATATCCTCAGAAAGAGTCAAAACCCTGAGTAACAACATTTCAGTTGCAACATATTGTAAATTTCTGCTTGGGAGGAATTTTAATTTTCATTATCTGCAACCATTCCATGAGGCATTAGTTTTAACGAGTGAATTGTATACAGTCAAAAACTCTGTACCTCTTGGAGGTTATAAATGGATAAATGTCATCACCTTGGGGCTGGTTCCTTTCTGTGAGAACATCTCCTTTATCCTTGAAGAAGATCCTCTGCCACAATCCTAATTTTCCCTTACAGCATAGGAACTGCATTCTGGGAATGGAATCAAGCTGTTACATTCTAGAAATTACAGATAGTACTCAACATATGACCACAATTGAGCCCAACATTTATCTTGCTAAGTGAAAAAATTGTTAAGTGTGTTTTGCCCCATTTTATGACTTTTCTTGTCACAGTTGCTAAGTGAATCATGACAGTTGTAAAATTAGTAAAATTGTTGTTAAGTGAATCTAGCTTCTACTTTGACTTTGCTTGTCAGAAGGTCACAAAGGGTGATCATATGACCTCAGGACATTGCAACCGTGATAAAAAAGAACCAATTGTCAAGCATCTGAGTGTAAATCACATGACTTTGGGGATGTTGCAGTGGTGTGAAAAATGGTCACAAGTCACTTTTTTAGTGCTGCTGTAACTGAATGGTCACTAAACAAACCATTGTAAGACAAGGACCACTTGTTTTGTCACTGTAGCTTACTGGTTGTCTGAGCACACATAGTTTAGTATTCTCATTCTCAGTAAAATGGGCTATTCCCTGATAGCTTACTACGTTGAGGATAAATGCATGACTTGTACACAATAAGTAGCTAGTCTTGTACACAATAAGTAGCTAGTAGCTACTTGTACACAAGTTTGTACACTTATACACTTGTACACTTACTGTGTACACTTGTACACAATAAGTAGCTAGTAGCTATTTATCATACTTTCAGTATATTCGGACCATTCCTTTCCAAATTGGCTTTCATCTTCATTCTTTAGGAATTGTATTTTCATCATTTAGAGCTCTGGTTTCTTTTCACCTAACCTAACCTAACCTTGATGTGATCAGTGTATTCTTTCCTTGCCTTTTTCCTCCATTAATCTTCCTCGTGAAATTCCACAATTCTACTTTAATTCCTAATCATGAGATTCCAATTGCTTCTCCTCTTTTATTAGAATATTCAAGGTTAGTCTACTATAACTACTAACCTTCATCAAAATACTAAGAGATGCAATGGTTTTCATGGTAGATGCATGTATTGACACAATCCAGTGATTAAGATTGCTATGGAGAGAAAAGACTTTCATTGATCAGTAGTTGGTCATAGTGATCTAGCTAGTCTAATTAGTTTGATATATGTATGTATATATATGTATGTATATATTTGTTTCCAGATAGAGGAAAAAAGAAAAAGAGAAGATGAAGAACGTGAAAAACGAAGACTTGAAGAAGAAAGAGAAGAAAGAAGATTAGCTGAGCAGAGAGTTAGAATACAGAGAGAGTATGAAGAGGAACTGGAAAAGAGGAGAAAGAAAGAAGATGAGGTATGATTATAAATTAGATTTGTTTGATTTTTGCCATGAAGAGAACAGTTACTTCCTTTTATTATCCCAAAAAATAAGACAATAAATTACGACTTCTGTAATAGATTCCTTACATCAGGATTTTTTTGAAATGTCAAACTCCATATTTTTTTGGTCAAAGGACATCTTTCTTGATTGTACACTTCTGTCTGATTAATGACCAGGTAAAATGTACTTATTTTTCACTAGTATTTCAACTTCACTTTAATGAATAGGTGAGTAAAGAAAATGTGTATTTCTGTTCCACAATTGGAGGACTTCTGTTAAGTGGGAACAGCAAGTAATTTAATTAATTAATATATGTAATATAAAATGAAAAGGTTTTAAATATATCAGTTTGGTTTACAAATCTCTCACATAAATATTCAAGTGGGCACTTGGTAATATTACAAATGGATAGGCTTTCTCATTCTTTGCAGTTCAAGAAAACACTTCAGAGATGCAGTTTGATTTATTGTTATCTCATCAACATTAAATTTGGTTGGTATCATTTTTATCTTTATAGCAAAGATTAAAAAATGAAGAATTATATAAATTAGCTGAAGAAAGAAGAAAAGAAGCTGAAAGGAGAAAGATAGAGGAAGAAGAAAAGAATAAGCAGGATATTGAAACTGAAAAACATTTGATTGGCGAGAAGGTAATTTAAAAACAAAATCTTAGAGTCAAGTAGGATCATCTCCATAGAACTCAAAATTGCAGTTCTAAGCACAAAATACTTAAGTCTCAAAACTGCATGGCTTTCTAGGAGATCAGTAAGAATAACTCCTAGTTAGATGTTTGAATCCAAAGCAGTGATAATTCTTGTAAAAGAAATTGCAAAACAACTTACATAACATTAAAAAAAAATCTCTTAATGTCATAGAACATTGGAATGTTTAAAGTTGGGGACCCCAAAGATGCTTTTTCAAAAGGCAACTGGACTTTCTTTATTTTTCCTTGAAGACATTTCACTTCTCTTCCAAAAAGCTTCTTCACTGTGAGCATGTTTGCCTGAAATATGATCATGTGACTGCAGGAGAGGACTCTATGTTTTAGGATGGCTGGACATACTTTATGGCCCATAAAGCATCCTTTCTAAGGCTGTCATAATTTTGAAAGGTTGTTAAATGACCAGTCGTGAGTTGAGGATTACCTGTAGACATTCCCTAGATTAAGATCTAAATAAGAAAATTCAACTTTATGCAAATGTTTCACTAAGTCACACCTAAAATGTTTAACAGCATAATTTGTAAGAGTTCAAAGTAATATAGAATATTGGTAAATATATTAAACAGACTTAGCTTTTATTGGGTTGTACTGCTGAGGCTTAGCTGATCACAGCATACCTGATGGAATTTCTTTCTTTAAAGCTTAGCTGATCACAGTGTAACTGATGGAATTTTTTTCTGTAATCAGCCAGATCCTGTTTGGTAGTTGTCACATTAGAGCATTTGTTTTTCTTTCAATACTGTATTGATTGAATGTCAGGTTTACATATACACTTTGCAAATGCACTTTGTATGTATAAAGAATAGGGCAGGGAGAACTTTTAAGTCTAGGGCTGTTAGTGAGAATTTGTGCCCAGTAGATGATGATGATGATGATGATGATGATGATGATGATGATGATGATGATGATGATGATGATTGGATCCCACACAGCCACTGTTTATGTATGGATCAAAATTTGCAAGATAGCTACAAAATAGAAAAATGTCCGTTTATAATTCTGCTTCGTCTTTATCCCCTTTTCCCACACGTTCAGAGCTAAGGATAGTGATATCCATTTGTTTTATTAATATTATAGAATACGTTTGTGGTAAGAAATGTAATAATTTACTTTTGCCAAATTTCAGTTATTTTCAGTTATTTTCATTTCATAGTGTGAGAAAAATTTATTTTGGGCAAATGTATATATAAAATCAAATAATATCAGAAAATAAATTTACCTACCCAAATTATAATTATAAAACCCAAATTATATTACAAAGTGAATGTTATAAATACAAAAAGGCCAATAGAAATCTTACGTTATTCAAATTGATTTGTATCAATATTCTTTTACCTTCTATTTATCAAACATTAAAAAAAGAAACAGGGAAATTAAAGATGAGTATGATGCAGGGACTGAACAGTCTTTAATGGATGAGATTTATTTCTAGATACCTTTTATTATTTTCCTGGGATGTCCCCAGAATTCAGTCTTCTCCAATCCCAGTTAAAAGAAATGCATACATTAGTTCTGTGTCTAGGACACAAGCCCCTTTCTGAAAGCATGATTTCAAGAGAACACAGATTCTACAATATTAGTTTTCTGATGATATTATGTCCTAATTGTGTATTGTTCTATTCATGTTCAAATTAACTTGACCAGAATTACACACAGACAGTCTGAAAAATTTGGGGGCTGAGAGCGTCAGGAAAGTATTATATGGCCCTGCCACCTATACATAAATGAACCTACCTTAATTGAATTTTATGCTAGAACGGGGTTTTGGCTTTTCCTTTTTGTGTGTTCTAATTTTTTAAATACAGTGTTTAATTTTTTTAAATACAGTTGAATTCACTTTATCCAAAATGAGAAGTTCCCATTAGTATTAGTAAGATAGAATGCAAACATCAGTCAATATTGCTTCAAAAAATGTAAATTCTGTATATTATTTGACAATGAGTTTTCATAAATATGTTCCTAAAAAATCCCTTGCTTTCACTTTAAAAATAAATATAGCCAAATCAGAGCATTAATTAATATATATTATATCAAAATTATTATGATTTTTTAACTTATGGTTTAACTGTGCACATTTTCATCTGCCATTTTGTTGTTTTTCAGATTTCTAGACACCCTTCTCCTCTTATACCAACTCTTCAGAGTAAGCCATTAGTAAAAGAAGAAAGGAGACTTCTGATGGAGAGCAGTTTGTCTTATTACCCACAGGTATGTTTGCTTATTATATAGATGTAATTCAGGAGTTATTTTTTAACATTGTATTTCCTAATTGTGTTCTTGAAAGATTGTAAGTTACTTGGGATAAGGGCATATCAGGATATTAATTTATATATTTATTATCCTTAGTAACATTTAATAATTCTATTAGCATTATCTTAGCAACAGTTGAGAGCACCATTTTTAAAACTAGTCTAGTTTTTTAAGTCTAATTTTGCTTTCTTCTTGTAGCATATGTTCCATGGCTTAGAGGTTCTGAGAATGTGTAATTCTACAACGTGGTTAATAATAATTTAAAATTTTAAAGGCAGATAGGAATGAGGAGCTGATAGACATGGACATTAAATAAATGAACATACTTCCCATATAGCATTTAAAATTAAAGAAGTATCTGTCATTAAAATCAATGAATTATTCTTTCATAATACTAAATGTTATGGAAAAGACTGGGTGACTAGGCTTATTGACAATGTAATTGCAAAAGGAAGGATTATATCTCTTTTCTTTCATTTAGTTTCCACCTTCAATATTTAATATTTAATTTTAAAATTACATGAATATGAGTTACATTCAGGGGTGGGATTCAAAGATCCCAGCAACTGGCTTGCTGCCCAGTTGCTGGGTGGGCATGGCCATGGTGGGCTTGGCCTACCGGAACTTCCAGAAGGGCTATTTTTTGCCTTCCCAAGGGTCAGGAGGCTTCCCTTGGGTCTCTGGTATGGCGAAAATGGCCTCCCCAGGCTCTGGAGGCCCTCCGGAAGCTGGAAACAGTCCCATTTCAATACTTCTGGTACTTCCGGAAGGCCCATTTTCCCCCTCTCAGAGCATCCACGTGGACCCTGCACTTATCTACATCGAAAATGGGCTGCTTGGAGACTCAGGGGAGGGGAAGGGTGGAAGGGGCCAGCAGGTCGGTTCAAATACTGGTTCGGCAAACCAGATGCAAATTTAACATGTGGTTCACCCAAACTGGTAGAATCGCACCCTGGTTACATTGTTAGTATATGCAATCAGGCCTTGTATGATAGCAAAACCAGTAAAAGTGAGCTATTTCTCTTTTTATGGATGCATTTTCCCCCAAGATAAATGTAAATTTAATTTATTTTCTAGGATGTCCCCAGAGCTCAGTCCCCACCAGTGCCAGCTAGAAGAAATCAATTACGTGCATATGGTAAGAAAACTATAACACTTCTTACTTTGGTTGTGTTAATACCAGAAAAAAAATATTTCTGAAGGAAAATGAATACTGGGCATTCTGTACCTAATTATTGTTATACTGAATTTGCAGAAGATAAAAAGAATGTAATAAATGAACTTTCGGAGATGAGAAAGCAACTCCGCAGTGAAGAGAGACGACTACAGGAACAGTTGTTAAAAGTACACAGTGATGATGATGAAAGGTAAGGAGTTTGGTTTGTCACAAATCATTTGATAAAATACACATTTCTTTTTGGGAAAGTTATGAATACTTTAATTCAGCAGGTCCTAACCTTTCCAAATGGGGGTGGGGAGAGGGGATGGTTCTATGTGAGCGACAAGTGGGTGCATTTGCAGGTCCATTTGCATAAGCACACCTGCCTGTTGCTCATGCAAGGGGAGCTGTGCATGTGTATTCTCCTGCCACTTCCATGGCTGATTCCAAACAGGCCGCTCGCTGCCTGATACCAGCTTTAATTAGCAGTAAAGATACTTGTATGGAGTTAAACTTTTGAGAATGAAAAAGTGCCTGAAGACAGTATTGGATTTTTTTGTTTTCTAAATTTTGTTACCATAGATACTTTACCATATATACTTTATCCCACATACTTTTATATGTGAATTGGCATCCTTTCATTAGGTGAGACCTAAAATACATTCTATATAAAATTAAAGGGAAATCTTTCTCTAGTTTCTTTCTTCTGGAGCTGCCCCATTGTGGAATATCAGATAAGACTATGATGAATCTGGTCCCAAACTTGCTTATGATCTAAAGAAATTCTGCTTTATAGTTAAACAATAACAGCCAAACAAACCCATGTTGTCAAAGAATGAGGGCGAAGTGATACAATGACTGTGTTGGCTTCATGTGGACATTCCTGGATTTAAGCAGTTGCTTAATTTTGTTCATTGTTAATCGTATTTAGGTTGGAAATTTGAGTTTTTCTAAGATATTATAATTTAATCAAACAGTTTCCTCCCTGGCTGCTTTGTTTAATGAAATACTTGATATATTTAACTTTTTCATCTTAGAAAGGATTTGTATTTCTTAATTTATAGCCACCATTAATAACTAAACATTAATGGAAACTATTTGCCTAAAGTAATCTAAAACCTAAAAGAATGCATGGCAATGCATATTGTCACAGGTGTTACTGCATGTAGTGTTTGTAATTAGTAAATTGTAAAAATTGGCTTCTGCATGTTTTTTCTAATTGGCTTTCTAGAATTCACAAAATTGGGACATTTTTTCATTTTGTTTCAGACCCAGTTTTATCATCTGTTTAATTCTAAATTTTCTTTTGATTTTAAGTGAACTTGTATATTTTTGAAATTTGGATTTCCTTTTTGCATGACTTTGGGAACTTTCATAGGAAAAAAGATAAACAGAATTTGGATGTATTTGAAATGGCCAGACTCCGTATGCAAGCTCCAGTAAGGCGACCATCTTCAAAGGAGATTACTGATCCTATTAATCTACAGAATATCCATGAATTTAATGAACTTAAATATAAAGGTTAGTTGACAAACGCTGAAACGTCAAAGAACCAAGCAACAAGCATCAGAATCACTTTCTCAGCATTTCTGTGTGTATCATAGTAAAAAAATAATAATAATCATGAATTGTGTTCTTAGTTTTCTAAATGGTATTCTATACATAGTTAAAATGATGCTAATAACATATATAGAAAATTTATTGGAAGACATAGAAACTTGGAGTTTGCAAAGTATAAAATATTTTTTATAACTCCCACCCAGTGTAACAAGAACAAAAAACAAGCAAAGATGGCTATTGGAACTACAATAGGTATGGAATATTGCCTGTTGGTTGGCAAAGGAAAAAAAAAAGGTTGTGTTGGGATCAAGGAAAGAAACGGAATAGACTGGCTGAAATTGTAAACAAGGAAAACACACTGAAATATTTATTTCAGCTATCAAAAACAAGTAGTCCAAACAGGGCTACTTATTAATAAGAGCAAGAAATCTCCAAACTTTGCAAAACAGGCAAACACACACACACACACACACACACACACACACACACACACACACACACAGAATTGGAGCCACTTGAGGAAAATAAAANCTCCAAACTTTGCAAAACAGGCAAACACACACACACACACACACACACACACACACACACAGAATTGGAGCCACTTGAGGAAAATAAAAACTAACCTAAGGTTAGGGAAGTCCCACAAAATCTCATAGTTTAGCTTTTTAAAACAATTGAAAATATAAAAAGATAAAGATAAGCACATAAAAGGTAAAATAAATGATTTCAAATTGTAATTGTTTAATAAAGTCATTGAATATGCAGATCATTTGTATTTAGTCCCCCCCTTTGCAAAATTTTTCAGTTCAAATCTGTTATCGCCGTTGGCAGAGAATTATTTAAATAAATTATATATGTTTGAAGAAAAAGTTACGAAACTTCTAAATGCTTTATGTTATAGATTCAGAAACACGAGTGGAAACAAGGCACATGTATCCTGATCCTCCCATCAATAATGATACTCTGGACATTCAGCAGCTAGCATTGCTAAGAGAGCAAAAAAAGAAACTCAAAAAAATTAGAAGAAATGCAGAAGGTAAGCTAGGACTCCTCAAACTAGGTATGTCTTTCATGGCTTTAATTTAGTTTTGCAATCTTTATTTTGGTCTTTTCACATACCCACTTATACCCCAAATATAAATAAATAATAAATAAATGTCAAGCGCAGGAAAATCAGAAGTCGAGGCAATTCAAATTAATGTAAAGTTTCATTGCAAGCTTATGCTCGATATAAAAATCTGAACTACTAACGGTCAAAGCAAATTGGCGACAGATAAGAGTCAATGGAATTCAAGGTGGGCTGGATTTAGATCTTTTGTGGCATGAAGGGACTCAGGACTGATGACTCATTTCACCCCTCCAGGCTTAGCCTGGTCATCTCTTATGATTTATTATAGAAGATCAGTGGATGCCTATTGCTATTAGTTTTGAGTTCTGTCATATCAATGTGGCTAATCGCTGCAATATTTTTTTGCCATTGATATTTGTGAGTTTTCCTCTACCTCCTAGGGGACATCTCCATCTCCTGCGATTGGGCAGAAGTCTGGCATTCTTTTTCCTCATAGTTACAATATTCAAATTCTATTAAATCAGATTTCTGGGAGGCTCTATCTTGGTGATGATTTTAATTTTAAAGATCTGGGGTCTCAAAATTACAACAAGGGAATCTTCAATTGGGGTTTTTAGATCTTGTGATATAGAATTGCACAAAGTACAAAAAAATTAACAGAGTTGCTTCACCACAGAACAAATGTAAAAATATAATGTTAACAATACAGTACCCATATTTTGGGATTTGCAAATTGGCTGAATATTGATCAATAACTTATTTAAAAAGGAAAAAAAATGAGTGCAGAGGAATGCACAAAACCTTGGGAATTTATAAGAAAAACCCTATTTGTATGTAAGTTCTTCAATAAATGTCTAATAAATTGCAGGATTTGGTGATAACATTCAATTTTCTACTTTATTCCTGTCCCACTAACAATTTTTGTTTATTCGCATGAAAATTATAATTATCAACATTACCATTTCTCAGTAAAATTCTATTGCTATTGGTGTAATTTTGAATGTATGGCTTTGATCATATTTATTGTATTCCTGAATTCTTGTGTTATGGCATATGGTCAGGGTCCTTTGGTTTTTAATTCTGTTTATCCTATCAATATATTTGCTTTATTAGGTTCCCTAGATTTTGATGAGCCAGTATCTAGCATTAGATCAAGAGACAAGAGATTGGTAAGTAACAATAGAATTAACTTACTCATTTTTTATTCCTTGAGGGAGATAATAACTTGGTGAACTTATGTACATATACTAATTCATATTTCTTTGAACCTTTGACTTTCATATTCAGTTTTCCTAAGAGATTTCGCTTTTTATATGAGGATTACAGCTTCAGATTTTTCTATCTGGTCTCATCTAGTAGCCCCTATCACTTCTTTAATGGGTATCTAATTTGTCTAAGTTGGTATCGGGTTGCATGTATAATTTTCAGTCTTCTGGAAATAGTGCCTTTGAAAAGCAACAGTGAGGTCAGTATGGGCTGGGATTCACATCGTGAATGCTTATTAACAGTACTGAATAGTTGTGTAATTGTTACACATTTCACAGTAATTTGAAGGCTGAAACTTGGAACAGTATTCTAAAGGATCTTTAGTTATCTTTTAAAAAACAAATTGGTAAAAAACAAATATCAAATCCAGATTACTGGATCTTGACTTAATACAGTAGAACCTCTGGTCACATAATTTGTTCCATAACTTTGGTTACAACCCAATTTGGTCATGACCCAAACCTAATTTTGGAACTTACAAAAAAATGGCGCAGAAAGAGAAATCAGCTGCAAAATAAAAAATGTGAATTTTTTGATCAGAACCCGATTTGGTTGTGGTCAGAAGCATTCATGACCAGAGGTTCTACTGTATGTTGAAAGGCTATTATAGGAACAAATGGGAATAATAGAAAAACATAAATGTTAACAAAATAGACTGTTGATTTAACTTGACTTTTCTGTTGTTTTTCCTTTGTAGATTAGAGATGCAGACTCAGATGGATTTATGAAAACCTCACTCCTGGAATCTGAGAGTGCTTTTATTGGTGAATTTATCTTTTCAGTATTTCTATATTTGATAGGCTACTGATCAAGAAGAGCTATCTTGTTTGTATACTGCATTCTTTTCAGGTTTGAGCAGCATTTTAGTCATAGCTAATATTTATTGTTTGTTTGAAATGTATATATCATCCTACATTTGTAGGAATAAAATCAATTGATTTTCAGCTGTTTCACTTTTCTGGGTTTCTATAGATACATTTAATAGTTTTCCATTATTCAGAAATACAGCAATAGCAGTTTGAATGTAGTGTATTGAAGCATCTTCTAAATCACAGCTCTTCAATGAATGAAGTTACTGTTTTGGTCTAATTTTTCCATAATACAGTAGTCCTCAACTTATGATGACAGCTGAACCCAACATTTCTGTTGCTAAGAAAGACAGTTGTTAAATGAATTTTGCCCCATTTTATGACCTTTCTTGCCACAGTTGTTAAGTGAATCACTGCAGTTGTTAAGTGAATTTGGCTTCCTCATTGACTTTACTTGTCAGAAATTCGCAAAAGGTGGTCATAGGACTTCAGGACACTGAAGGATGCCAAGCATCCAAATTTTGATCACATGAGCATGGGGATGCTGAAATGGTTGTAAGTATAAAAAATGGTCGTAAGCACTTTTTTCAGTGCCATTACAAATTTGAATGGTCATAAGTTGAGGGTTACCTGTTTGTGGTTAACTATATAGTTCAGAAACTAGCTTTGCAATTTGAATATTGCTTAAAAATCCAGTATGAACTTATATTTTGACACTTGCTTCTCCTAGATACAGATGGTGAAACTTATCCAATTTTAGAAGAACAAAACTACAATATAACTATAACTCCTTCACCCTCTGTATCAGCAAGAGAAAGAAGGAGAGAGAAGAAGGTAAAGGAATTTACTGGATTTTTCCCCACTGACGCTTTGTGCACCTAGGTCTTATTGAAGTCAAATTCTACCATCTGTTTATTTTAACAAACCTTATTCAATTAAATTTTGTGTGTGTGTGTGTGTGTGTGTGTGTGTGTGTTAGTTTATAATATCTTTTTTATTCTATATTTCCTGACAGTAAAGCTCTGACTATTGAATTAAGGACTGGTGGCTACTGACCTATCTATAAGCCTGAAACTAATAATTAAACCTTATAGTCCTTTTTTGCCAAACCGATATAATAATGGTAATAAACAAGATAAGGTATTTTAACACTAGTTCGCCAAAATCAGACTCACATTATAATTCGTACAGGAGAAAGGATTTAAAAATCAAAGTCAACATTAGGCATTTAATCAGCAGCTATGGAAGTATGGAAGGTAACTTAGGGAATATCAACAGCTTAATTTTCACTATTAATAAATTGATGAGGTACCTAGCATTTTCTTTATAATGTTTCTGTGTGATATGCAAATTTTTGAGTTGAATATGTGGTTTTTTTGGCAATTCTGGTAATGTTGACTTGACAAGCCTTTCATAATATTCCATCATAATTCTCTGTATCATCAGGATGATACTTTTTATAGGGTGACTCCACCACCACAGTTGGACAACAGCTCTCTTCACTCAAATTCTAGTCTGAATATAGATCAATTAAAATCCAGAAATGAAGAAAGGCTGCAAAGATTAAATGAACTACATAAGAAGGCTGTTCATATAGGTAAGATCTCTTTATTGAATGTTAGGACTAAAATTATTGAAGAATTGAACATCTTGTTAGATTTGGAAGAATTGATTGATACAGTATGAGCAAACTTTACCTAGAGCAACTTTTCCCAAACTGGGTGTCTTTCAGTTGTTTGCAGGATTCTCAGAAATTATCACACTAGCTGTAGGTTCCTGGGAGATGACGTGCACATTGGGTACCTATAGTGTGGGAAAGACTAGCCAAGGGCAAAGTATTGCATATAAGATGCACACCCAACATATATGCTAATATGCTACCACAGCTAAGCTATCGCACAGAAGACGAGTGCTGCACTGCACTGCACTGCACTATCATTACTCTTCCCTTCCACATTCAGATTTTTAACATAAGCAAGTACGTTAACATTTAAAATGGAGTGGTGGTGCTGGGAGTAATTGCTCTGGGTTTTCTTTGTAGCCTTGTAATTAAAAGAATAAAAAACTAAAGCAGAAATAACCAGGAGTTAGCTGCAGATCAGCTTAGGCAACAAGTTAATTGTAGCCTTCTTTCACCTTGTTGGGTTCATTTGAATGTAACCCTATAGTTATATCACAGTCAACTTCATCTTAATCCTTTGTTTCAGCATGCGTCTAATTCATAATTGATACACTTCATAATGATTGCATTAAAAGTAGCCTTAACTACTTTGCTCAAGGGTGTCAAATAGGTGGCCAGGGGCCAAATGTGTCACACGCAAGCCATGCCGACTACAGCTCTGCGAAGGCAAAAAACATCATGATACATTACGTGACATCAATGTGACCTGGCAAATTTGACACCTGTGACTTAACTCATTCTTTAAATATCCTGACTGCTGTCCTTCAGTCAGAATGCAAATTGGCTTTTCTCAAATTTGTATGTCTTTAGTTGAAATTTCATCCTGGATTTTTCTGAGCCAGGCTTACCATTCTTCCAAGATAATTTTGACCCCCCCTTCGCCCCCCCCTCCGCTTCATACAGTCTACAAATGTGTTGAAATTTCCCTTCACCAGGAAACATTATATAGCAGGTACTATTACCACAAAGAAACTAATGAGCTATTGAAAAAGATTTTCCTGCAAATATCATGTATTCTTTCTTGATAGGTTAGCATATTCCATCACCAAAATCTGGACTGATTTTTGACATTTTCTTTGTAGAAAGGAAGTAATAGTCAGGGTGAGTAACTGACCAAATTTAGTTTCTTTTAGTTATCTTTTAGACAGACTCATAGATATTTGAAGATCCTTTTTGAATTACAGTTTCTCAATGCAGCAAATGCCAAAATAGATTTTTTTTTTTTCATAGAGCTGTTCTGGGTGCATAGATAAGCATTTCTTTGGTGAATGCTAACATGTGCTATTCAAATATTTGATTTTGCCACATCATTAAAAAAACAACTCAGCTTCTGCAAACCAAGAAAATTACTCTTTTTTTGGAACCTCAGTGATATGTCTACATATTGTTCCTAGGTGATATTCTGTATAGTATGGAGTCCTTAAAACCTTCTAAGACTAAACCTGCCACAAAAAGAGCCCGAGTGGGTAGACCCTGTTGGTTTGATCCTGAATGCCAGCGGCTGACAAAGAAATTGAAGGTAGCCTTGAGGCTCACCCATAGGAATTCTAAGACTCTATATTGGGCTGGATCTATTTTCAAATTTGACATAATTATTTATTGCTGAAGCTGCAATTTCAAGAAGAATCTTTTATTGTAGTCTTTTTGTATTATTAAGTTTGGGCTTGATTAAATTTAATTTATTCATCCCTTTTTATGAATTAGATATGTAACTGTAGACCCCAAAATATTAAAATGTAATACTTGTCTTTCATATACACAGACTGGTAATCACAATTTCCACCTGCATTTTAAAAAGGACTGAATTTATTTGGAGAAGTATCTTACTGTTTGATGCATATGCAGATTTTTAATAGTTTCTCCTGCAATTAATTTTCTTTAAATTTTACACTTTAGTAATTTATTAGTTAGTAGTTGCTTTAGAGATACCTTTATATATATATATATATATAAATCTATTTTCCCTCCATGCATACAATATTTCCTGTACCCTTGGCTGCTGTACAATCCCTGAGCATCATAGAGCCTCCTGTATATTTAATTGTTGGCAAGGTATTTTTTTCTTCAAATGCTCCATCTCTTTTTCTCCAAGTCTATTATTTTGTTGTGCTCAAAAAGTTCAGACTTTATCTCAGTAATCCAAAGACTATTCTCCAAAAGATTGGAGATTTGTAAATATTCTTTTGCATACCTGAGATGTTGACTTTTATGATGAGGTTGAAGTGTGTTGTTTTGATAACTCCCATGTAAAATAATTGTTGTATAAACAATGTTCTTCTATCAACAGGGAATTCTATCAACATTGGATCAATGTCAAATGTCAGTAGGTCATTTGTGGTGATACCTGGTTTCTGTTTTGTACATTTAATTAGTTTTCAGGCCTT
The DNA here is from genome assembly GCA_004320025.1 of Laticauda laticaudata. Classification (NCBI taxonomy): domain Eukaryota; kingdom Metazoa; phylum Chordata; class Lepidosauria; order Squamata; family Elapidae; genus Laticauda; species Laticauda laticaudata. Next base: position 26,224 of record BHFT01044748.1, read on the forward strand.
TTTAGCAGAATTTTTTTTCTTAGCAAGTTACTTAAACCTGAAGAGAGATTGGTTATTTCAGCAAGTCAATCCGAAGCGATCTTCCAAATTGATCATGAAGTCCCTACATAAACATTTGCATACAGGTATATGTAAGAAATATGGCGAAAAGGGGAATTGGATCCTCCAGTGCTGTTTTAAGGCATAGTATGCAGTTGGTCTTGATCACCTTCATACTTACCTTAGAAACGCCATTTCCCATCCTTCTGGGTCAACATTATTTGACCAGTGACTCCAGAATAAGGAAATATTGAAAATCTGAAGTATCCCAATTGGGCAACAGTTGTGCTGACCTTGCTGCAATTTTATTCCACAGAAGTGCTCTGTAATACTGCAGAATGAATAACTTGGTCACTGAAATATATGGTAGGGATACCAAGTATGACTTTATATATTAAAATTTATTTTTTTCCTCTCAAGCTGATGACATTTCATTGGGGAATGGTGATGACATCCTGAAGGAATTACTTCCTAGACATGGCAGAAGACCCAGTTCGATTGATTCTGTGGCAACTGAACCATGGCTTAGACCTGGGACATCAGAAACCCTGAAAAGACTCATGGCTGAGCAGTCAAGTCAAGCTAAACCAACTTCTGAAAAGAGCATAACATTCAGTTGGCAGGGGCTGTCAACTGCCCATGGCTAAATAAACTTGTGTTAAAGCTGTTTGTGCCTTTCAAAGTTTCACTATTGCACTTTTATATTCATAGCTGATGTGAAAACAATGCCTACTTTGTACAATTATTGATTCATTACTGATGACATCTAAATTTGGAAGTATATTACCACAGTAAATTTTCATGACAGCTTCAAAGTATCGCTAAATGTACAATTTAGCATACATTTAATGGTACTGTACATGGTACATACATTTAAAAGTACTTATTTTTGGATTATTTTTCTCTGAAAAATTACCTCAGACTTCTGCAAGATTGAGAAATGTGACCTGAATGTAATCAAATAAAGTACTGTGGCTTATTGTTCTTAGACATATAGTAGATGTTTAGGGACTACCCAGGATTTAAATTAATTGCTGCTTTTCTTCTAGCCCAAAAATCTTAACCCATCATTTGTTTTAAAAGCTAAAGTGCTGTTTTATATGTGTATATGTGTGTTCAAATAATAGTGAATTCTATACATGTATTTATATGTCCATGACTTAAGATGACAGAATAAATTATATTTTTATCAGGATTCTAATGAAGTATTTGTGAAAATGGATATTTTGTGAAATGAATAAATTGTCTTTTAATAATTAAAGCTCTGGAGTTTCCTTGATGATGCTTCTTTCTCATTACAGTAGAAATGGCATGTTTCATTATGGAACTAATTTCTGACTGAACTGTATTAAGTCTAGTACAAATACAAGTTCCTTTTTGTGTAACTGCAAGGTGTTTATGTTAAACACACTATTTAATATTTAATAGTATGTGTAATATCATTAAAATGGACGACTCTTTTCCAAAAAGAATCAGTTTCCCAACTATAAAATCTGGACGGCTGGATGGGTAGAAAAAGATACCTTGAAGAATTTTCTGATCACCTAAATAGTTTTTCCTTGCCCTTCACTGATTGCAGTTCTCCTTCATTGAATATTTAATTGTAACAAAAAACAATTGCTTTTAGGTAACATACAGGCGAACGGAAAAGCTATAATAGCAAAATACAGTAATTTGTAATGTCACTCATTGGCAATGTCATTGGCTACTAACCCTTTCCATCCAAATAGGGATTATTGAGTTTTATATTTAGGACCCGAAAAGTACTTAATACTTCAGAGCTGAAGTATTTTCTTGGGTGAAAAGCAAAACGTATTCAAAGAAAAACCAGAAAGTTGCCTCTTGAAAAAGCACTTTTGGTACTTCATTGTTAAGTTTAGCTCCAGTTCTCAATTGCCAAGAGCAAAAAAAAGATACACTACACTGGTTTCCTCAAGGGAATAGTATTTTCTCAGAATAGGGTTACTTTTCTGCCTCATTTAAAATCCTTGATTTTTGCAGCTACTCTATAGCTATTAGGTAGTAAAGATCCAGCAGTCTTGTTCTCATCACAGGTTGGGAAGCTGTTGTTTGCCTTTTCCACTCTCAATAACAGATAAGCTCCTTATAGTATGATGAAGCTACTAGCATTAACCTGACAGTTACAGTATCAGCCCTTGTTTTTTGTCTAGCTATTGGAGAGACTTTTGCATGGGGCCAGTTTGAGGCAGCCTTCAGTTCTGCATTCTGTATGTGAGACAATACTGTCTTACATCTTCATGTAGCTCAAGCTTTTCCAAAATAGGAAGATTTGAACTGAAAAATAGAAGGAATGATACTTGAATTAAGGTAAATTCTTTAATCACTTGCAAACATGCTGAAGGCTGTTTGCTTCAGCACTGTTAACCATCATTGTTAAACTTTTAAATTTCTTGAAACATTAAAACAAGTAGTTTTACATTGCATTGGTTTTCATTGCACCGATGAAAGAATTCAAAAACTTTATTGACTTATAACCTGATTAGAATATGCCAGATGAGAACCAATATTGTACAGAAAGTTGTACAGAATTTACATAGAAAACTTTACAGAGCTGTACCATATACATTTTTCCATCTGAAAAAATTTTCTACATCCACTGTAAGACAGAATGCTTGACAATCTTTCCTTTAACCATCAGAGCACAATTCACAGTATGAATACATTTCCAATAAATTTAAAACCGTCCCTAAACCATGCCAAATTTGTTACTTGAATATATTTAACATTACATTCTGTACACAGAGTGAAATCTACATCAAACAACCCCCCCCAAAAGGTGACATAAGATAAAACCTAGACTCATTTGCAGTGATTCAAGTTCCAGCCCAGAAAGATCGTTGCAATGGCTTATTATATTTAAAAGCCCTATCACAAGTATATTACAAACAGTTAAGCCAGTTGTGACTTTTTCAATCTCTGCCCTTCACTAAAGTTAGCAAGACTTAACTTTTAGGACACAGACCAAATCAATCACAACATAAACTCAGACTAGTGCATTTGGTAAACAAATGTATGGGTTTCTATGAAATCATAAAAGAATGCAGGAAGAACTATATAGTGTTTGTAATTTATATTACAGACCTGCACTGTTTTTTCACTGAAGAATTATTACCTATATCTCAGCTTGAGTTTGCAGATTTTTTTTCAGAATAAGAATTCCATAAAGTTGCTAGATCTGTTCACTAGTGTTTTCCTGTGCTCTGAGTACAAACCATTCTTTCAAATACAGTTCTCCTCAGTTGTACTCTATGGAAGTTCAAACTTTTAAAGTGTTAGTTTTTTGGGTACATATCTTTTAAGTTCATAGCCATCATAAACATACATATGCCCACAGCTACACATATGTATGCATGTCTGAATAACAGGACATCACAGTCCAAGCTGACAATAAGACTGTTTAAAACTGGCTCGATGCTCAGCATAAGCCAGGAAAGGGAAAAAGAAAAATCTACTGGAGAATTAAAAGTTTTGCAAGCCTAAGTTACAGCTTTATACTGTGAACCCGTAGATGCACACACTGCCATACAGAGACCCTCATTATGAACATCCAGTGCAAGTTGATTTGGTTCTTAGTTTCCTTAGTTATACTTCTACTGTTTGGCTGTATCTTCCTCTTGATCAGCTGCAGCTGGCTGAGATATTTGGAAAACAACTCCAATTCGTAGAAAAAATCTTCTCAAAACAGCCCGGAGCTCAGGAATCAGATCAAATTGCATTATTTCACACAAAAGAGGATAGTAGAAAGATGCATGAGCTTTGAACTAAGGAAAAAAAAGAATTCTATTAGACATTAAGTTTTTGAACAAGTAAATGCACTAATTTAAACATTACAATAAGAATTAGAAGATTCCCCATCCCATTTTCTAAAGAAACAAGTGTGCATGGTGTTATGGGCACAGAAGTACTGGCACCAAGAGAAGAAAAAAAGGCAAATGGCAATATGACATGAATGGATTGGAATGTTTGTATTCTTCAACAGTGGAAGGGAATCTATCCTGAAACTGGTTTATGACAATTATGATCTGTTGTTCATGAGAAAAAAAAACGGGTCAATCCCTAAACATTGAAAAGTCTTACTTACCCGATCATCACTTATTTTCAGAACTTTTGTTAAGAATAAAAGTAACAGGCTAGTCCAAGCTTCCCGGTGACTCTCTGAGGTCAAAGTAAGGAAGTAGCTGAGAGCTTCCTTGCAGACACTGCAAGCAACATGCCAACATAAAACCAAAGCTTAATTATTTATTTTCGATACAGAACCCTTATCACAAAAACTGTATATTCAGAAAGATAATTCAATAATCTCATCCTACAGCAACACATCAGGGGATGTCAGTAAGCCCAAGCATACTTAAAAGTGAGACAAAACACTTTAGTATACTGTAAAGCTGATTGCTGAATGGATGGTCTCATCTCAAATAAAGATGCTTACAGCTGGCAGTCAATTTTTCAGATATTGGTAAGTAGTAAAAGGAGAAGGAAGGAATGAGACATATGTCTGCTTATTGAACCACTGAACAGCAATCATAGATAATATTCCCAATAAGCAAAAGGTTAGATCTAGAGAAATGCTGATAGATGATGATTTGCTGGCTCTTTATTGTCTTCTCAAGAATCTTCTTTTGAAGAACTTTGCTAAATGGAATGATCTGTGTCATGAAGATAATTGCTATGCAGCCAGATAAAAGCTATGAACAAGCCTTACTTTAGTAATCGTTGTTGCACTTCTTCCCAGGCATCTTTTCGACTTTCATCCATGTACATGCGGAAGAGTATACGTAACCCACAGGCAAGACTACTAGTCTCCTGTTTTAAAAGATTGGGCTTTGATTTCCCTTTGAAACCTGCCAAAACAATATATGTTGTTTATATTTTATTGACTATCTCAAAATCAGCACTTGAGTTAAAAAAAAAAAAGAAACAAGACAAAAGTGGCTATTGCATAGGTTATTCATAGCATCCAGATTCCCTAATCAAGATGCTTCTAAAATTCTCCAAGAGTAGGAGTTGGATTTGTATTAATATCATCTTTTTTAAAGCAAAATGTTATACTCCATATGGTGCAGCAGTTTTGCCCCATGCTGTTGTGCCAGGCCAGGATAGTGGAGGCTTTCTGGGTCATGGTGGCTTTGCACCACACTATAACTCAAGGGATTCTTACAGCCCCAGAGCTGCAGTGGACCAAGAAGCTCCTGAGCCACAGCATATTCTCTCTCCATAAGTGCACCCTGTACTCTCCTTCTCTGGCCTCTGAGAACTCACTAAGTTCAGTTAAACAATGATGGTTAACTGCAGTACTCCCGTCCCAACTCAGTGTAGCCAGTGTTAGGGCTCCCACAGGGCCCCTTTATACCACCAGTGGCACCTCTGCACTCTTTATCTGGGACTCCCTCTGCTTCTCAGTTCGTGAATAGGACATCTTGAATTATGATAGCAACTGGGCCTGTAAGCATTGTTGTTGCTAAGTGATGCAGCCATGTGTTAAGCTACATCATTCAGCAGCAAAATTCTTGTCTAATTGTAGTCATCAGCCAAGGACTACATTTTGGTATCCTCTCTCTTCATGGCATCTCTCCTAATGCCTGTAGTGTTCCTGTTCATCAATACATTTTGTAAATTAAAAAGAAAAACTATAATTCTGATAAAGCAAATCACTAGCATCCTACAAAACCTTTAGATATAAGAATATCTCTGGGCTACATATTACACAGAAGTACTGTTAACTATACAAAGCTGTAGCCCACTATCTTATTTGAACAAATCCCTGGCTGCCCAGGAAAAAAAAAAAGACAAAAGTGAGGTGAGGGTAGCAGGAAGCATTTTGAGGTTCCACATGGATTAGGAGGAAACCCTGCCATTTATTAAATAGAAGTTTTGTGATTTGTTATATAAATGGGTGCAACTATGTTGTGAATGAACAGACTCCTCCTACTCCATTGCTTGCATTTTGAGGCTATGGAATCTCAACATTCCATATATGCACATGTGATCAAAAATATTAGTGGCACAACACAATATTCAGTATTTATATATCCTTTTTGTTACAAATTATGATTACCCATCTGAAAATATTTAATTCTTTAAAGAATTATTGAATCATAGTCATTGAAGAAATGATGAGTGAATAACAAAGGCAAATCCAGAATTCATATTCCTCTAAAATTTCAGAATTAAAAAAACGAGTTACAGATATTAAGACATGATTTAATGTTTCTGTGATCAGTAGAACTTGAAGCTAAAAGCATTGTTACATTTTTCATCTATAATTTTACTATGCCACATTAAAATAACTTACAGGTAGACCTCTATTTAAACAATTTGTTTAGCTACTGTTCAAAGTTCTGATGGCAGTAAATGAGGAGGATTTACCATCAGTCTTCTGAATTCTGGCCATCGCAATGTCCCTGGAGACATGTGATCGACAGTTGTGTCTTCAGTGCCCAGTTTATAATTACAATGTTGCAGCAAGCTATAGCCACATAATTACAATTTCCATACTGACTTCCCACAAACAAAGACAATGCAGAAGCCAACTAGAAGTCATTCCTGCCACTTTTCCTGCCACTTTTTCACTTAGTACCTTCTGCCTGCACCTGCCTGTGGCAACTCATGCAGCCATACTCTTTCCATATAACAAGTTGCATAGTTCTGGGGTAATAATGGCAATTGTGACTATGGGATTGCTGTTGTTAAGCAATGTGGTTAAGGTAGGTTGCACTTTACAACTACACTGCTTAGTGATGGAAAATCAACCCCTATCATCGTAATCTGAGGACTACCTGAACAGTATTTCTGCATAATGTTCATCATTTAAAGGCCTTACAATTGACAAGACTTACCTGCTTTCCAAAGTGCAGTTCTTTGCTCATTATTTGAGTTGAAAGCTTTAGCAAATTTATGAGATTCTAATAAACAATCCAGCATTTTGAAAAGCTGATGTGATGTTAAAAAACAATACATTCCTTGATCTTGTGTGTCCACATGAACATTAAAGTCTACTGCATCCCTCTGGAAGGAAGGAAAGAAGGAAGGAAGGAAGGAAGGAAGGAAGGAAGGAAGGAAGGAAGGAAGGAAGGAAGGAAGGAAGGAAGGAAATATTAAGTTTTATTAGTTTGCTTTTTGGGTGTCACAATGAATTTCATTGTGACTCTCAACAGTTTTCAGCTGTTGAGAACAAACTGTTTTCATCAAGATATAATAAATAAATTTCAAATATTAAATAAATTTATGAGCTAGTTATATTAGGACATAAGTTGATGGAAAATACACAGTGCAAATAATGTGGGAAGATGCAATTGATCTTACTCAGTTGCTTAGCCTTCAGACACAAGATCAGTAAATCAGACACAAGAAATGTTCATTATTTTGAGGTGATATCTGCATGTAGATTTTGCCCACTGTGTCTGAAATCTGCTAAATAGGGAATCTGTTCAACTGACATTTTACTCTAAGTAAATTTAAAACTTATGTAAGAAAATATATTTACATTATACAAGTCTGCTCTATATGAATTCTAAACTATATTGTTACTTAATGATTACCCATATTCAAAGGAAAGAAAACAGCTTCCTTCAGGAGCAGCTGCTATCCATGAGCAGTTGCTTCTTATGTAGCCACAGTGATGGTGATGAGGCAAATCATATGCTTTTTCCTTAAAAATATGTACCACTGTCTCCAAAATCATTTAAAAGAAAGACACATGGAAACCCTTACAAGTAATAAATAAAAAACTCTGCATCAGATGTGAAGCTTGTTTGTATCTAAAAGTTATTATCTATATAACTGTTTGACTAAGCAGGATGCACTCAAATGGTTTACAGAAGAAACAAGAAACTAAATCTCACTTTTAATATTTAAATTAAGAAAAAAATAAGAAGTGCTCTAAGGATCTTCAAGGGTCAAGAAAGCAAACAGCAAAACATACTTTGTGATAACACAATATAAACCAAATCTGACACACTTGCATCTAATAAACCTTGGCACTCAATTACAAAAGACCAGGGTTGATGTTATGATGCAGGTCCAATTTTTCCGTTATCATAGTTTATTCTGGATGCTTACTGAAATGTTTGGAAATCCAGGAATTTTCCTCCAGAAATTACAAAATTTATGAAAGAGAGCATTTGGCTCAAGACTGGAAGAAGAAAACACTTATATGAATATGCACACCAGTGGACTCTCCTTACTTGCGCTGCAGCTAGATTCTCTGCATCTTCTTTTTTGCTGGTTGCTGGGAAAAAGACAATGTTGTCTATTGTTTGAATAAGTTCCAGTTGTACCACACATTTGATTAATAGCGCACCAAACAGTTTCTGATCTGGAAATTCTTTTAAAACAAGAAAAAAGTAAAATAAATTTGGTAACTGAAACAATCATGCAAACTACTAACCATCTATGTGTGTTAGAAACTTTCTACTGTCTGCCAAATTATCTGCATTGAATATATACAAATACAATTGCCAAATATATTGCCCTAAATTACATATATAAAATATCTACAGTATTGAATACAAAATCCCAGAAGCCCTAGCCAAAAAGATAATGAAAGATTACTGAAATGCAATCCAATGATTTCTGAAGAGTTTCTGTCCATCTGTAACTTTAACATAAATATAATAGAAATGCATTTTTTAATTAAACATCAAAGTTGTACAAACAAATCGAATTGTGTTAAATTTCAGCTGCAAATTTAAATTCAAAAATAGATTAATGCTAAAATATCTAGAATAAAGTTTAAAAGTATGTCATCTAAAGGTGTAACATTCTTTTGGAGAATGAGAGCATATTGTAATTTTAAATAAGCATGGCCCAGAGACAAAAGGTGCTGAGAGAAGTTTGGAATATTTATTGTAGGTCACTTCCATACCATAGTTTCTACTCTCCAGCACATAACTGTCTTCTGCCAACCTCAAAATGTTGAAAATAATACCATGGCGGCTTTTATGATGAAATATGGGAGTGTAGGGTGGTAAGAGTTCCTACCCAAAGTAGAACAAATGGTTTATAATTTCTGCAGAATTGCAGTGACTCTAGAAAAAAGAAATATAACAGTTTTGCCATGATTTTAGTTATCCCCAGTTCACCCAGCAATAAATCAACTCAACTTTCTAGATATAGTTATCATTATAAAACTGAATGGTTTCAGAGCCATTCCAAATTCATATGAAATTGTGCTGTATTACTTTTAGCACTGTTGTTATATGAGCTTTTTAAAAAAACTTTTAACAATATAAAAATGTACAAAAGATTGAAAACAATAACCCATTGAAAAGAACTTAGAAGAGAGGAAATTTTTATTTTTATATTTTTTCTAAAAAACCTGAAAGTGGGAAGCAATCATAAACACCAGGAAGGACTATACACCCAGAATTAGGAGGGGCATTGGTACTTACCTGACACGCCCTTTCTCTGTGAGCTGTGAAGATCATCCATTGTTTGGGGATGATGCTTCTGTCGCTCGCTTGATAGGCTGTGCTTTAATTGAGAGGACGCTCCTCCTCCTCCACAGGACTCCTCCCTAGCGTCCCCAGTTTTGGCAAAGTCAAAGTGATGAAATATTTCTTCTCCTTCACCCTTTCTAATACTTGGCTGGAATAGCATCCCACCAGATGAATAAGGGTG
>BHFT01044751.1:0-27451 GCA_004320025.1 Laticauda laticaudata
CGGAGATAGACCAAATTCCTTGTGCAGTGTGGGATTGGAAGTGAGCTCCCCATCCTACCAGGCTGGCATCGATTGTGATCCTTACCCTGTGGGGTTCCTTGAAAGGGAACCCGTTTATCGTCTTTTCCGACCACCAGCGGAGTGATCGGAAAACGTTGTGTGGTACCTTTGTCTAGATGTTGGAGATGGTTTTTCCGGATCGCTGGAAAGGTAGTAGGAACCATTGTAGCTCTCTAGAATGGAATTGAGCCCAAGGCACTAACAGTTGAGACAGAACTGCCAGGGAAACCCTCTTTAAGGTCCTGATCTCTTTGGCCAAAGACTGAATATTGTTTAACCTGTCCTGAGAGAGAAAGACCTTACCCTCCATGGTATCTATCACTGCCCACAAATGAAACTATCTTAGTTGAGGGGATCAAGTGGTTTTTATCCCAATTTATGGAAAGGCCATGACCCTGAAGGGTCTCCAGAGTAAACTGGGTATCCAATTTTGCTTGATATCTGGAAGATGACAAAATTAAAATATCATCCAGCTAACACTGTAAGCGGACAGATATGATCCTGAGCAAGGCAGCCAATGCCGCGAGGACCTTGGTAAAAGTCCTAGGGGTTGAAGCCAGACCGAATGGCAGGGCAATATATTCGTAGTGGCGATCACAATAGCAAAATCTTAAGATATCTGTAGTGGGCAGGTCTGATTGGTAAATGTAGATAAGCTTCTGTGAGATCTATAGAGGTCATGTTATCATTCTCTCTAATGCTAAGCAGAATTGACTGGAGAGTGGTCATCTTGAGTTTTCGATAGACCAAGGATTTGTTCAAACGCTTGAGGTCCAGAATTGTCCTGCAGCCCCCCGAACTCTTTGGGATCATGAACAATAGAGAGTAACTGCCTTGATCCTGCTGTTCAGGATTTAAGATCGAGAGGAACCCCTTCAAAACGACTGGGGCGATCTGTTTTAAGACCTACAAAAAAGAGGGGGAGCACTTTTTTCTTGTTTCTATAAGAAGTGGCTCCAAGACACTGCCAAATAATTTGTCCCCCTATATTGGAGCTGATGCCAACTTACATTTATGCTCAGTATCCACCTGCCAATATTTGAGCCATAGCAGTCTCTGTGCTGATACGTGAGATGCTATGGCCCTAGATGAGAACTTGACTGCATTAAATGTGGCGTCGGCGGAGAACTCCGTGGCTGCCATAATTTTGGCTATGTCCTGGTGAGCTCTGACATTTGAAGCCGGCAATATATCCCTCAGGTGGGAGAGCCATCGGAGGGAGGAACGTGTAAAAAAGGATGCAGCTGTAGCTGCCTTAATGGCCTAGGCATCAGAAANATGGATATGATGCTGCTGATGCCCATTGATTTTGTACTAATTTAGCAAACATATGAGGGACAGGGATAGTTTCTGCCTCATTGGCTGGTTGTGAGAATATTAGGTCCTGGGAGTCATCCTGAGACTCTGTTGGTCATGGATGAGGGTCTGATGTGCCTAGTTTGGTGGTGTTCTTTGCCTTGAACAGTAAAGATTTAAAGAGGTGTGGACGAAAAAGTCCAGAAAAGGTAGGCTGGTGTGGAATGAGACCTTTGTCATCCGACATTCCCCATTCTGGCGGGTCAGCTTCTGACAGACCCAAGTCCATCTGATGGATCGAGCCCCCTCCATGGAAACCTTTTGGTCCTCAAAGTCCACCTCCTCCCGAAGATACTGGGCTGGTATGTTGGGAATATTGGGGAGTACCTGAGATTGATGTTGTTGGGTATGCCCAAGGGAGCTGGTGGACAGGGATCTTGCATCCGAAGTGGTCGAGAAGTGTCTGGTCCGGATGGATTGCTGAAGTCCGGCCGCAATGCCCCTTTGAATCGCCATCTCCATCCATTGTCTCATTTCAATGGGAATAGACTCAGGTAATCCCTCCTCCTGCCTTAAGCCGGCAGCCATAGTGGTGAAGGTTGCCTCCGGAATTGGCCGGCCAGTGCTCAATTGAGGAGATGTACCTATGGGGGGTTGTCTAGAAACAGCCTGTCTGGGCTGGGTAGATAAGTTCAAGGGGCCCATCAACGTGTTTGGGTTCTGAGCAGCCATAGCCATCTTGTCTGCCTCCCTGGCTGTTTTTGCAATTGTCTTTCCAATGCTAGGTGCCTTCTATGGGCATCCTTATCTGCTGCCTTAGAGGCCTTTTTGGCCCCTAAGGCCCACAGGCGTGTCACAGGGCTTACTTGGTTTGGAGCAGAAAGCGTTGTCACGTTCCGTTTTGTATGATGGATTGTTTTGCCTCTGAATGTCAAATTATTTTTTTTTAATTTATTGTGATTATTATTGATATTGATAAAGATATCCTGCAGTTGAAATCAGAATGCTCCTCCAGGAAAGTAAGACTGTATGCTTATGGGAATGAGAGATTAAATGGTGAACAGTATCTAAGGGTCTCCAGCAAGGGAAACCCCCAAGTGCTCCAAGTAGGAGAAGGACTCCGGATCCCTGGTCCCCAACAAGGGAAACCAGCTGTTACAGGCTCTGATGTGACTCCTTGCCTGTCAGAGACAAACGTCCCGCAATATAACTGTCACTTGCAATTTCCGATTGAGTAAATGATCCAAAGGCAAATACAGAGAAATGCCTGTAAAACGAGTAGTTGTTTAGTTCCACATTAGCCAGAAGAATAACTAAGCCCAGGGAAGACACAATGGAAAGTTAATGTCTCGGTCCCCAGCAAGGGAAACCAGCAAGTAATGGAGGCTGTGACAATTACTTTCTCGGTCTCCAGCAAGGAAAACAAACGAGAAATGGAGGTTGTGGTGATTAGGCGCGAAATTGAGGCAGCCGTTGAAAAGGGCGGGAAGCGGAATCACCGGTGTTAAGCTTGAGCCGTCTGGAGAGCCGCTGCTGCTGCTGCTCTAATTGATATTTAAAATGCTTCTGTCAGAAGAAAACAGCAAGGCCAGGAAGTCATGGCTGTGAGCGTTCCGTTCCGATCATAAGCAGACGATCGGAAAAGCAGATAAGGCTGTTTGATGAAGGGAAAGCCTCAAGCTGCCTGCGGAGAGGCAGGCTCCGCTAATTTGCGAGGGAAAGTGACTGGAATGGAGATAAGGCTATTTTCTGAGGCGAAAGCCTCAGGCTGCCTGAGGATGGCAGGTTCTGCTAATTTAAGAAGAAAATTGTTTTAAAATTGTTAGGTTTTGCCTAGATCGAGGGGAAAGCCTGAAAGACCGAATTAGCTGGTGAAGGGTTTTAAAGGTCCAATCTGAAATTGAGTAAAGCCGTTCTAGTCAGGGAGTGCACAATCTCTTACCATGAAGGCTGAGCTAAAACTGGGGGACACTGAGGAGGAGTTCCGTGGAGGAGGAGCGTCCCAGAGTTTTAATCCCACCCTTTCCAGAAGAGACTGAAGCACCTCCCATCTCTGGATGCTCTGAACAGCTCATGGGAGAATTCAATTCCACGACCTTTATTGCCGTGGTTGTTAAGCGAATTACTGCAGTTAAGTAAATCCTGTGGTAAAGGATTTTAAGTAATTTCAGCTTCCACATTAACTTTGGCTGTCAGAAGCCAATTGGGAAGGGGGGTAATGGCAGGATGCTGCAACTATCATACATACATGCTGGTTACCAAGCGCGCAGATTTTGATCACGTAGCCATGAAGATGTTGCAGTGGTCGTAATGGTGAGGAACAGTTGTAAGTCACTTTCTTAATGTTGTTGTGACTTCAAAGTGTCACTAAATAAATAGTGAGGACTATTGAGTCAAAAACTTTCTGTAATTTTTTTTTTTTTACAAATTACAGGGTATATAATATGTCTTCGAATTGCAGTCAGTCATGAAACAGACACCATCATTAACCCATTTCTATTTCTTGAAGAAAGAGTTCGTGATTATGATGAAATAAAAGTTCATAAGGGAAACAACACAAATACTTCAGAGAGATGGAAGAGAGAGAAATGAGAAAAGGAGGCAGCCTTCAGAATGGACAAGGAATTAGTTGAAAGTCACTGAAATCTGAATAATTTTTGAGATTCTAAAAAAGAAGCATGTGGTTCCAAGCTTTTCATCATATTCATAAAAGTTAAAGATATAAATTACATACATAAATAAGAAATGATGATTTCAACCGTGCTAACATTGTTTACTCATTTCTCAAGCAGATCAATTTTAAGGAGTTCATGCTGTAAAACTGAGAATGACAAGTCACGATCATCAAGAATCAAAACACTATAGTAAGTGCTTAAATAAATTTGTTTAGCAATTCATTAAAATGATAATCATAAAGGTGGATATCTATGTTTTAATCTCCTAATGTGGTGCTGCTAAATTTGCATCTGAACACAACTACTTAGATAATATTATTGAGCCAAGCAAAGCCAGTAAGCTATACTTACGGCTAGGACACACTGGCCGACAGATGCAAAACGTATGCAAAAAGGACACAGCGCACGAGCAAAATTTCGGGGGTGGTTCCATCCGTTGTTATCCGCTCTCAAAAGTGGCAAAAATTTGTATAAACAGAACGGAAAACAACGGAAAGGAACGGATGGGGGTAGTACGTAGCGAGACGCGAGGATGGTAAGCGGATGTTCGTAAGGAGCCTACGCGGATGGAAGCGGATGACACATCCACAGGGCTCCGGGGAAAGAATAGCGAAGCGGATGCGTAGCGGCATGCCGCGGGTGCACCAATGGACGCCTATAGGATGCATAGCGGATGCAATAGTCGGATGCAAAGCGTTCACTGCGCATCGGGGAGGATGAATTGCATCAGCTCCGCGGATATAAAGGAATGCACCTCGCAAGCCAGTCACATTCAGAGGAAAGACTCGTGCCCACAGACATCTTGAAAGAACACCATGGTTCGACAGTCAGCGGACAGACGAGGAAGCCTGTGCTACTTGACGCCTGGCAAGGACAGAACCACCATCCCCACTCCCTGGCACTGACTCTGAGCCTGGTGCTCTGCGCTGTGGTGGTGTTCGTTCGGCTGGTCGTCTCTCCTGCTCGGTGCTTTCTCCTGCTCTGCGCTTGCTGCGCTGGTGCTGGGTGACCACCCAACGCACTCAAAGACGCTGCACTGAAGGCCCTGAAGCCCCTGCCAGAGGGAGGAAGAAGGCAAGGCAACAGGAGAAGGGAGGCCAGAGGGAAACAGTACTTCTACCTTTCCGAGGACCCATGAGGAGCGAGGTGCGGAATGGCTGAGGGAGAATGAGTACCTGTAGAGGGAACCGGCCACAGGCTCTATGCGACACACAAGTAGAAAACAGTGCAACAATCGGAGAGACAAGGCAGAGAGCTGGCATACACGCAACGTACTCCTGGGATGGTGAAGCAATGCACACCTGGTATGCGCAAGCTGCACCTGAAGAAATCTGTTTGCAGGGCCACGTCAACCGCCTCGTGACCGGGAGATGTACATCATGGCCAACGGTGCCAGCTTCCTGGAGGGTGTAGGTTCTGCCACCGGAGGAGCAGCCCTTCTGGTCAACCCTCTCCCTTCAGACATCCACCAGACAGCCAGTCTTTTCCAGCCAGGAGACAGCTACTGTGTCCAGGCAGCGTGTCTTTGGAGGGCCCCATGGCAGAGACCCCCCGACGCTGCACTCCCCATGCCAAAGGACTGGGAGGTCCCTATCTCAAACTGGAAGCCAAGAAGCAGCAGCCAGATGACCACCCCCCCTACCCCACGGCTCCAGCCTCGCTACAGAAAGCAGGCAGAGGGCCAGACGCGGAGGGCCAGAGCCACACTTCGTTGAGCACCAGGGACAAATCAAAAACCAGCACAGATCTTCTCTCTCAGCCTGGTCCACAGTGACATAACATCCCTCGAACCGCAAGCCCTTCATCACGTACGTGAACGCCAGAACCCTCATGGACCTCCTGAGGCCGTGCAGGCCAAGGATGAATGAAGGAGAATGATCACATGCACTGCTGCACCCACCCTCCAGGCCAGTTGAACTGCTCGACCACTCCAGGACTGCTCCTCCACCCCAAGCGATGTCACAGCCCTTCAAACGGCTTTCACAGCTCTCATCTACCAAGGCTACATACCAGGACTTGCACAAGCAGAGGCACCCTCCCAGTCCAGGCCCAGGTACATCGGCAAGCCACAAGACACCTCAACCTACCCACTGCCCAGACCAGAAGCCCACTACAAATCCCGTTTCTTCTCCACTCCACAGCCAAGCCCTCAACAGAAAATCTTGTCATCATACTGTGCCTGACATCGCAGGTCCTTCGAGGAAGGGCCTCGTACAACCCACGGGACTGAGTCAGACTCTCTGAGAGCTTCCTGAACACACCATCCCCTGTTTTACTCTCGGGGCCACAGGCACCCCAATGGGGCCTAGACCAGCACCTGATCAGCCACAGCCACTCCACAGTCCTGGTCGCACTCGACAGCTGAGACCATGGACATGCCTGCAGAGTGACTGAGAATAGTGCCAGACGACTGAGGTTTGTTACCTGTTCACTTTAATCTTTGCTAAAACACTTTAACTTGGTCATTTTGCTTTTTTTAATAAAGTCAAACAGTTTACTTAAGACAGTTATTAATAAAGTTATCTTTGCTTCACAAACTGGTTCATTTTATTTGACTTAATAAGTGCTGGTGAAAACTTTGAAAAAAGGGTTAAGCTCTTCATGCTGTGGGATAGTAAGGAATTGTGTAAGCGTAGTTGTGGATGGGTAGGATAGAGATGAAAGGATGCTGTGGGATAGGTAAGGATAGCTTGTGGGAAGATAAACCTCCAGTGCAAGCATACGTGGGACTGGTATGGTCCACACTCTCAGCTGCCACACATTGACCCCTCTTTTTTATCAAATAACATTTATTCATTGATCAACCACACTTTCAAATAAAAACAAAGCTCCTTTATTAATGCGCTATTTCATTGTAGGGCCATTCAACATACATGGCACAATCTCATCAGTGTTATGAGACAGGCTCAAGAAGACATCCATTAAGCAATCTACCGCATCCTGTCTTGCCACTCCACTGGCTCCAGCGTGGGGAGTTGCACCAGTGTTTCAGTGTGAGGTTTGCGCTGCTTCTTCCCTTCACGTGAAGCTCTTGTTGGGGCCGTGTGTAATCCTACAGTGTCTATCAGGTTCAGTCTTGCATTCCATTCACAGCAGGCTCATGTCCCCATTCGCCTTGTTGAACAGCCCAGCAAGCTGTTTTCTGTTTCTGTAAGCGGGTGTGCATGAGATTGTCATCAGGATGCAGAAGCTCCACAATCTCCTCAAGTCCCTGGGTGATGCTGCTATGGTGGTGGAGAAGTACCTGGACTGTTGGCCAGGATGCAAGGCGTTCCTCCGACCACCCGTCTTGCCCTGGACAGCCGTAGTTGAAGATGCCTCTTCTCATGGTTGATGGTATCTGGAAACTGTAGGGCTTCTGAGTGTAGTTGAGGGGAGAACGGCGTCATCACCACTCACTGATGAAGTAGGGGCACTCTGTGTGTCATTGGGTAGAGATGGGTGGATCGGAAAACCCGATGATGGTTGCAGTTCAGCCTATCCTTGGAGGTCTACTGGCAGTTGTATACCTGGCTATCTGAAGCTGACTCCGTTGCCTGAAGCATCAATGTCATTAACTGTAGTCAGCATCAACCAGGCAAAGAGGAAGGATACTGAAGAAGCACCTTGTAGTTGTGGATAAGAGTGACCCTGAGTTGGCGTGGAGCTTTTGCAGTGCCACGTGCTTCCCATCTATGGCTCCAACGGTGTGGTGGAAAGTTCAGCTTTGATGTGCCGCACTGTTCTTGCAAGTTTCCTCCAGCCTTACTTTCAGGTGTGGGCACTGGGCAGGAGCTCCTCCAGGTATGTCTTTGATGAATTAGCCTGCAACCACTTCTCTCTACTTATGCTGATGGTGTTGTGTGGCACCCTCCAGGTGCATACTGCAAATGTTTCTGTATGTGGTTCTAAGGCCAGGTGGTGCAGAAGTCAGTGCCACCCGTTCAGTTCCAGGGTCCAGGCTGGGACGGAAGTTGGTGGCTCGGCTTGGGTCAACCTGGGTCTCAGACACTCAACAAGGTTTCATCAAACATGGCTGGTGGCAATCCTCATGAGAGTGGCTTGGCAATGCATCGAGTTCTCATTCCTCAGCGTCTATCATACAGCTTGTTCTATACAGTCCAACCTCCACTTTTCTCCTGATTCATGTGTTGGACAGACCCACACAGGGCTCTGGAACTGTCTCCTTCTTTCTCTTGCATATAAAAGGGTCGAAACAGTCTTGAACGGGCTTGGTTTCTTGGTGTTGAATGGATTGGCAGCTACCATGACAGAGAGTGTTCTGAATGAGTAGCCATGGTGGAGGATGCAAATGGATATGTAATGGAAGAGCAAGACCCAAGGGTGAAGAGGTCCTATATACCACGGCTGCTGGACTGATATGAGATCCCAGGTGATCCTCCCCCTCTTTTATCGGAAATATCGGGTTTTTTCCGCTAGGTGTCCTTCCACATACCTTGGCATAACTCCAGACTTTCTAAATATCCCGAGATACATCCCATATACAACGTTTTGTCCATTTTAATGCTTTATATACGAGATGCATCCGCTTACATCCTTTCTATTTCGTGCTACTTACGCTGTGTGGATGTTCCGTGTAACTTTTCGCTTCCTCCCTCTTTCCGCTTTCAGCTGCAGCGGATGTGAATTGAGGGGATTGGCCAGAGGATGCCGAGAGGATACAGCGGACGTGTAACGGATGACAACGGACGTAGAACATTTGTTGCCCATTATGTGTCGCGGATGTACATCGTACGCGGTGAAAGTTCATCCGTTGAAAAAGTTTTGTGCAGCTCAAACTTTGAGCGATGAAAAAGCAGTAGACGGATGTTTGACGGATAGAGTGTATGAAACACGTACGCAGTGAGTACACAATGGATGCATCGCATTTTCCAACGGATGGCAAGCAGTTTTGTCCGTTTTACATCCTCTTTGCATCCGTTGGTGCAGTGGGACATGGGCTTTAGTTGATTCAAAAAGCTGATAGTAGGACAGATTGCCCAAATGCCAAACAATATGGATGCTATCTCAAATATTGCTGTTATATTAATATATACACCTACAACAACTGAATATAGTCATCTAATGTTATACTACAGTATTTTTTTATTTAGACTTATTTATCCATTCAGATATATAATAAAAATACTGTCTGATTACCAAAAGAAAATGTTTCCAATTTTTACAGTTTTACAGTTCTGAATCATGAGCTATTGTATTGTTATACTTAACCATCTCCAGTAGAAGTGCACAAAATATTTTGAGTTCAAATTTCTTGCTCTGATTTGGAAACAGCTGTTTTGACCACCTTACCAGAAGTGCAAACTCAGCTGTCTCAAAGTGGAAATATTTTTGATTAAGTTAGAATGGTTTCAAAACATTCTAGATGCTTCTACTCCAGAATCAACGCAAGTGCTTTTTGTTTAAAATATTTTATTTTTACATGTTATGGTACCATTAGCCACTCTCTTTTCTTCACTGCTCTATGTTATACACAACACAGGATCAGTAATACAGACTCCAAGGAATATACATTGGGACTCAGATGCAGATCTAGATGCTTCTCTGGAATTAAAAAAGGAATATTATGTGAATTTTCAAAAATTGGTGCTAACACATACCTTCTTGATGACAAATCACAACCAAATTTAAGTGATTTATTTCTGGGATTCTGAGTATCACTCAAACATGAGCTTGGAACCTGCATGTGTTTTCAGTTTCTGCCTTATAGCATTTAAGGTATCATTTCAAATCTTTTATTAGAATGGAAAGAAAAAAAAAGTGGGCATAATATGATTGCATTTCATCTGAAAACCAGCGCAATGTCTTTGCATTCCATTCTGTGATCCTTAAGAGTAGACCCCAAGATCTGACAACCAGTGCAATTTCCTGCTGGCTAGCACTTACAGAAAACATACTCAACATATATAAAATGTATTATTATTATTTATTAGATTTTTAATCCTACCTTTATTATTTTATAACTAACTCAAGGTAGTGAACATACATATTCTTTCCTCCCCCTATTTTTCCTACAACAACCACCCTATGATATAGGTTGAGCTGAGAGAACGTGACTGGTCCAAGGTCACCCAGCTGGCTTTCAGGGATACCTGTTTTCCAACATATGCACCAAAGTAACTATCAAAAGACATGGACAAAGAGCTCTTCCAAACAAAAATTAAAATTAAAAAGCAACCCAATAATAAATACGTAAGCATGCCACAAGATTCTCACAACAGTGTCAAACTATCTAAAAAGGCAGTATTATCATCATTATTCTCATCTTCCCTATTACCTATCTCATCTTCTTTTGACTATAACTTTGTTGCTTATCACTATTGTTGTATGTTCATTGAGAGCTTATTCACTGGGAACAATCACACTTGGCCAATAAGGTATTCTATTCTATTCTATTCTATTCTATCCATCCCATCCCATCCCATTTCACCTCCTATCATATCTTATCGTATCCTGAAAAGTCAGCTAAGATATTAATACTCTTCTAAGAAATAAATAAAACCTATTTATTATCCAGTTTCCCCAGCTTATTTTGAAATGAATCCAGCAATATTTATGGTGGCATATGACTAACAAAGTCACAGCCAATAAGATATCATTTATAACCATTCTAATCTAATCCATTGTAGTTGGCCAACTGCATACGCTTTAATTCAACATGAAAGACAGTAGGGGATATCAATGTTTTTATCACCAATTGCTTTGGTCAGAATTTTTGGACTTTCTATCGAGTTATTTATTTTGGAAGTTAATCATCACTCTATCCTTATTATGCAGTCTATCTTTCTCTGATTAAAATAAATCAAGGTATTATTAAGTGCATTAGTGAATATTAGGGAGGAAAAATAGAAAGCTAAGCGTGTTCAGGAGAATTCTAATTTTTAAAATTGCTCTGGTGCTTCTGGCTTTCCATTCTCTTTAACAATAAGTACTACTTTCAAATGGAAGCAATCAATATGTTAAATTTGTCATATGAATAGTTCTACTTCTTCCAGGTGTATAATTCTGTACCCTGATGCTGCTCAGGATGCAACTAGTATAGAGTTGCACACAACCTACAACATGATTACATGACAATTGCTACTTATCTGGGATTGCAAAAACTGAACAATGTGTTTGCAAATGTTAGAGTGTACAATTAACTTCACATATTATGTTGAGCCATGACATGCTTAACATGGTTAAATTTATTACACAAAATTGGCTTGGATTACCTTACATCCTCAGCTGTGATAGGCTATGCATTACAAATTATGACTGAATTCATATAAGACAGTCAAGTAAAAACTAATAAATCATACTTTTGTTTAATGGAATGCATTAACCATACAACTGAACTTATGACTGGTGAATGCATTTTTCTTGTGAGTTATAATGTATGTGGTTTCTTCAAGAAAATGAGTTTCGAAATGCAGGAAGTTTCAATAACAGGAGTCACAAAACTTGAATTTTGTTGAACAATTTGGCACTCATGATCAAAATACCCTGAAATGAAACAAAGAATCCAGCACGAGTTAGAGATTATACAGATATTCTATTGCACCTATTCCTTTATTCTTCTATGGTATCATTTTGTCAAATATAATTTTGTGAAATACAATATAGATGAAAAAAAAGACAGAAGTTGATAAAATGTTGAAGGGTAAAAAAAGGAGGAGAAAGAAGGAGAAAGAGAAGAGGAGGAAATGAAAGAAGATAACTTCCTAAAATCATATAGATCAGATAGATCGATAGAAAAATAGACAGATAGATAGATATAGATGATAGATACTGTAGTAGACAGATATTGTAGATAGGCAGACAGAGCTATACAGATAAATATGTATATAAATGTGTGTGTGTATATTTATGCATGCTTGTATTTATATGTGCATATCTACATATATATGTAGATGAATATCTTATATGTCTATGTATGTATGTATGTATGTGTATGTATATTTAGCAAAAAGTTTAATTAATTGAATCTTTTTAATAACACTATCCCTCTATCCACCAGAGGGATGCAGCTTGTGATTAACTACCTATATAAAGTCCCCAAAACTATTTTTGACTGTCCTGAATGCTGACATTTTTTTTTGTTTTCTGATATTGGAATTAATGTCTATACATTCCACATTAATGATTCATCTTGAAATCTGGGGATAAAACAACAAGAAGAAAGAACTTAATGAGATGCCAAAGACTCACTCACAATCGGATTCATCTTTCTTTGACTGTGCTACAGGCCTCACAAAAAAGACAGAAGGAGCGTTGCAACTGATCATAAGAGTCATAAATAATTTTAAGAAAGAACAGTTGCAATACATATAAAGAGCCATGTATGCCACCAGTAAATACTTTCAAAGAGAAAAACGGAGTAGTTCTTATTTTTGAAATAGTATGCTGCTGATATTATTGAGGAAGGATGAATATTATAGCCAATGTAAGCTGACAAAACACAATTTGTCTGTTACAAGACAATGAAATTTAGTACAAAAACCAATTCATTAGAATTTTGTATTTTTAAAGCCTGTCTTTCTAGTGGCTATGTTTTGGTAGTTAAGTTCTCAATGAAATATGCATTTTTTTTTCTTAAATTGTCCTAGAAAGGAAGATCATTAGTTGTTGTCATAAGGTGGGTTTATCTATGGGACTATTTAGCTGTAATCTCTTCAAAAAAACCTATGTAATAAAGCTTTTTTAAAAAAGAATTTGCTTTACATGGAAATGCTAAGATGTGTTTTGTCTTCCATGTTTATAGCAGCATATATTTAATTTGGAATTATTGTTTATTTAACATGTGTAGCTCACTCTTCACCATTGTTCATTTTGCTCATTTATCATCCATTATGTCAACTCTGGTTCCTTGCAACTACCAGTCCATGAAGTTTTCTTGGTAAACCCGTCATTGCCTTTTTCCTAGAGGCTTTGGCTTAAACTGGGACTAGAACTCAGTTCTCCTGGATTTTAATCCAGTATCTTTAACCACTACTGTCCATCAAACTGAATCTCAGTAAGGAAGGCCTGGATATTGAAGAACTACATATTTCTTTTTATCCTTCCCTATTCACCAACTTTTAAATCGCTTTATCCATCTTTCTGAGCTGAGTGCCACATCAGTGTTCAACTGCATTTGGTTTTCTCCCTTAAGTATGTGCTAAACAAAACTTTATGGAAGCCTATCATTCATATACATAGCCATGTCTTCAACACATACTAGACAAGATATATACATTTTGAAGGAAAATGCTCATTTAAGAATGCATGCCATGTATAAGATCATAGGGAGAGGGAAAAATATTTCTGAGTTTATTGATTACTTTTACTGGACAGGTTATTTCAACTATTCCAGAAAAATTCATGCAATGATGGGATACATCATACCGATAAATTCTCCAACTAATGTTAACTTTTTAAAACCAACTGACAGTGGATCTTTCCCAGCCCTACCAGAACATGAAGTGTGTTGAAGGTCAGAGCATTTTTATGCAAAAACTACAACTCTATGCAACACACACACACACACACACACACACATCACACCAGTAATGGTGATTGAGCATCCTAATGCAAATGAAGCTGTAAAGACAAGAACCCAAATGCTGAGCTGAATTCAGAACTCAAGATAGACAGCATAGAATAGGTGCAATAAAGGATTCAATCAAATGACTTCTTTTTACTAGTAGTCATATAGTTTTTAAAAGTAGGGATTTTGAAGAGTCATCTTTTAATATCTATTAATTGTTTTGATGTATTGAAATATTTCAAAGGCACTGTTGCTCATAGTGATACTTAAAAACATATTTTTGTGAGCTGATCTTAGGGTGTTCAATCTATGTCACAGAAGATGAAGCTTCTTATGACAAATTCTCTTCTTTCCCTTCACCCCTCCTTGTGCCCTCAACATCCATTTTAGCAAGCCAGCAAGAAGTAACATTGAAGATAATTCATAGATGGCATCACAATTTCCTAAAATTACATTATATAAATTGCATCCTTTCTAGACAGTGTTAACAAGGGTGTAAACAAATCGGTTCTTATTCCTATCTCTCATGGCAGTGCCCAGTAAGTGGGTATTTGAGGTTGAAGGTTGTTGTTTTTTTTAAAAAAAGATAAAATCACCAATAATTTTTAACAATCAATCCTATGGCCAGTTTATGGATGATAATTGCTAGTGTACATGCAGTGTAACAAAATGATTCAGTAAGAAAATGATTTAGTCCTTGCTCTTAAGTTCTTAATCACAAAACATGAGAAAAGCAAACTACAGTATTAATTAGATCAATGATATTCAAGTGCGGAGAAAATTGAAGTGGCAGAAAAATGAATACAACACTCAACAATGATGATCAGCCCTATAATGAAAGATAAATTCAGTCAAATATAATAATCACCTTACTGGAACCATGTATGTTTTTCATAATACTGTAAATAATAAAGCCTATGTAGAAATAACATTTGACTTGACAAATTGAATATAGATAATTGCAATATCAGCACTGCTCTTCAAGACCATATTTGTATGAACAAATATTTGTCTATGTCACAATAAACTGTCAGTGTGTCTATGCATGTATGTATATGCATTGTTTCTTTTATCTTGAATCAATCCAATGTAAAGTGAAATTATAGAAGTTTACAGTGAAGTGCAGGTTGGTAGACAGACAGATTTGACATTCCAATCTAGTCTTTCTGCTGCTCTTCATGCCAAGGGAGGACTAGAAAATTGCAATTCAGCATTTTAAACATTACACTGCATTAGTTCTCTTAAGAGATATATGCAAGGGTGAGCTTCAAAAATTTTAGCAAAGAGTTTCTCTGCCCGGTTGCTGGGTGGGCATGGCCATGGTGGACATGGCCTAGTCAGCCTCCTGCACCACAGTGGTGGTAGTGGGGTGCTTTTGCCCTGCCTGGGCCCGGAGGCTTTCCTTAAGCCTCCAGAAGGGCGAAAACAACCTCCCCGTGCTCTGGAGGTTCTCTGGAATCTGGAAACGGGCCCATTTCTGGCCTTCCTGAACTTCCGGGAGGCCTGTTTTTCGCCCTCCCAGAGCCTCCGCAAGTGCCCTATACTTACCTGCATCCAAAACGGGCTGTGTGGAGACTCCTGGGAGGGGCAGGGTGTGGTGGGTGGGGCCAACCAGGAGTGGGATTTGGGGATTCTCCAAACTGCACAGAATATTAGCTAGGGGCTCTCCCGAACCCCTAGCAGCCCACCTCTGGCTACATGTATCTGTGTCTTTGTGAGGGAGAATAACAAAATAACAGAGTTGGAAGGGACCTTGGAGGTCTTCTAGCCCACCTCCCTGCTCAGGCAGGAAATCCTGTACCATTTCGGACAAATGGTTGTCCAACCTCTTATTAAAAACATATATTATTCTTTCCTTGAATTCCATAGAAGGTTGAAAAAGTAAAGCAAGAGCTGGAATGATTGGATTTATAACAAGCTCTTTCTTTAGGGCCTGAATGAAAGTTCTATGAAGATTTCTCTTCATTTTATTCTGTCAACATCAACCCCGTGCTCAGTCATGACTAACATCTTGACTTATTTGATTCACCCTCAAGCCCTGCTCTCCTGGATGCCCCATTCCTTTCTTGGAAATCAACTGCTATACTACAATGAATCCATGCCAATGAAAGGATAAACTGTAACTTGCAGAAAATAAGTCTCTAAATCGTGCTTCACCATTTCTCTAGCAATGGATGTGCCCAATCCAAAATCTGCTTGAATTTTTATTATGTCTGAATTTCCCATGACTCCATCTTAGGCTACACAGAGATTAGAAAATCATCCAAGATACAACTCAACAAGTTATCAAAGGAAAATTTTAGATAGTTTGGACATCATTCCTTAGAAGATACTTGCACTGTCAAGATCTGATTTATATTGAGTCTGGAAAGGAATAGAAGTTAGTTTTGTGGTTAAGTCCTAGGAATTGCTTTGTCAATGCGGTCAAAGAGTAAAGTTCCTAATGAGCTCAGGTACTTAGTTCTGATAAGTATACATTTTATTTTAAATAAAATATTTATTTCTGAATCCCCTCTACTGGATTATTTAATTATCACAATGAGTTAAGAAATGGAGTTGACTTAGTGCTGTGTTGGAAAACTTGTAAATTATCTTAATTTCCAACCCAACTGCTAACTATGGCAGATACCTCATTCTTAAGGTGAAAAAAAGAGGAGCATCTAGAGTGCACCAGATCAGGGGTGTCAAACTCAAGGCCTATGGGCCACATCTGGCCCACAGGTTGCTGAGATCTGGCCCATGGGGCCACCCTGGAAACAGCGAGGGATCAGCCCACAGTACCTCTGCCAGCAAAAATGGAGCTCAGGAGGAGCACACACCAGGCTCCATTTTCAATGGCAAAGGGCTAGCAAAACAAAGGGAGAAATGTTTCCCCTTTTGCATTTGCACATCCAAGAAGGGACAGAGGAAAGACAAAGAAAAAGAAGGAAAGATGAGAAGAGAGCAAAGAAAGAAAAAGAAGGAAAGAGGGGAAGAAGAAAGGAAAATAAAGAGGGAAGGAGGGAGGAAGGGAGGGAAGGAAGGAAAGTGTTTATGAGAGGGAGGGGAGTCTTATAAAATCCTGCCTTAGCACTTGGCCACCACAGGTGCCCCTGACAGGAGTGATGTCAAGCCAACCTGGGCATGCCCACTCTGCCCCCCCAAGGTTAAACACAACCCTGATGCGGTCCTCAATGAAATCAAGTTTGATGCATTTCTACTACAACCTACTACTACAGTTCAAGGCTAAGTGCAACCTTAGCCTTGAATTCTCACATGAAACGATAATATCTACCATGGAAATAAGTAACTAAAGAGAGTCTGGCAAAGTCCTACTTTGCAGGGAGGTAGGTACAGAAATTAATAAGTAAGGCTATTGACAACAATAACAGATTAAATATGCTTCAGAAAGCTTCTTCCCATTACAAACTAGATCTTAATCATCTTCATAAAATTTAGTGGAATAGCACATTAGGTAAGAGCGTAAATGAAGGAAATATAGTAGCATGCATATCTACAAACTTTTACTCAACTGCAGTGGCCTTCTCTAACCGGATTACTTCTCCATTTGAAGTAGTTGCAAACATCTGTGACTATACTCTCTGCTTTTTAACACCAACCATACTTTTATGGCATTTAAATCCAAGATATTTAACGCTTTCGATACTGTTTGCAATAACTGGGATTTTTGCACTTTGCATGCCCTCAACTGTTTCTTTTATTGGGCAGCTATTAACTGAGTGCTATCTGAACTTTGGTAACACATCACAACATGTTTTAAGCTTTCCTGCAAAAATATTCTGTGCCAGACAAAGCTACTTGAAATACAAACATTTGTGATAAATGGTCCAAGAATAGGTTGAAAAAATGCATACATCCACACGTATGCTGGTTTGCCTATCTATCTGTGTGTGCATATACAGACATACATGAAAATGAAATCGTGGAACTTCTCAGAAAAAATGGCAATGAAATAGTTAACAGACATATGCCGTATAATTAGGAGATGCATTAATGATTATGAATAGTAAATGATTTGATGCAAGAAAAAATATGTAGTCAAAAGGGACATGTACCTATCTTACATGTTTGTTAGCAACTGTATAAAACTAGAGATTTTTGCTATTAAGAATCCTGCATTATTGGTGTAAACACTTCCAAGGGTACATCAAATTGTAATCTTTCATACGACATCCATCAAACCAGGCTGGAGATTTTGACAAACATTAAACACAGTAAGGAGGCAATTATGTATGCATGATTTAATCTGCAACTAATTAATATGCAAATTTATTCATATGTTAGTTACTAAATTAAAAATGCAAAGAAGCCCTTATGGTGATTCTCAAAATTTTGCACAAACAGAACATTTAAAATGTAAGAAAAATGAACTTTTTTTAAAAAGAAAAACCCCTGCATACTTACAGCCTTTTAGAAACCTGTTGCATGAAGAAGATTAAAAATACTTTCTTTAATATTGGGAAACAATAATGGAGCTTTAATTTGATGTGAGACTGTGGTGAAAGAAAGGTTTTCCATGTTTCTATCAAAGTCTTATTAGATGCACACTAATTAGCAAACAAAATGTATTTCAAAGCTAAGTCAAATAACTTGGAAATATTTTGCAGCAAATAATAAAATTATCTGTCTATCTATCTATCTATCTATCTATCTATCTATCTATCTATCTATCTATCTATCTATCTATCTCAAAGCAAGTTTCATGTTTATTCTTTAAATATACATGCTGTGCTGAATTATTTTTTCTTTTTTCTTTGAATGAAGACAATACTTTCAGATTAGGCTTATTAATATTTTGGAGTAGTGAAAGCTAATCAAATCCAAAGAACAAGAAGGAATCGAAAGAAATCTTTTTTAAAAAGTGGGGTTGGTTTCAATATGAATCATGAAAAGAATGACAATTCAAATAATGAAAAGGAATTATCTGAAACAGTTCCTATGTAGGTTGTTAAAGCATTAATCCCTGCATACTTTAAAACATGTTCATTTTAAAATTTTAAAAATGTGGCACTTATTCATAAAGGAGAAGGATAATTAAATTATATGTGTAACCTTTATATTTTCTGTAATGCTGGATACTTTTGAAAATCTCCAAGATATTCAAACTATGCTAGCAAACACTCGAACATATCTTTGTCACTCAAAAGGGTTTTTGTTTTTTAATGTATACGTGGTGTTCAAATAACAGGGACGTAGAAACAAGATTCCTTAGTCTAAAACAGAGACATGTACAAAATAAAAGGCACAATCAGCACTTCTCACCAGCTGATTCTGATGTGGTAAACTTGCCTTATATTTATTTTTTTCTGAAAACTGAGAATAGGTTTACAGAGAGAGTAATTCTATTCATTATATCCCTAATGCTCAAAAAAAAAAATCCAGAAAGTTAAAATACTGATTACCTCTGCATTCTTTGTTTAATTTTTTTAACTCCTTTTTTTTTTTAACTATGCTTAGGCCAAACTGACAATAGACTTTCCAGGTCATATTCAAACATGCCAACTGAATAAGGAGTGAATACTACAACTCTACCCCCACTGTGTACTATAAACAAACAAGATTGTTTGATACCCTTTAAAAAGTAGAAGTGATAAGCCTTTGTATAAAGCTCAGAAGTGAAAAATCTAATCGAATTTAACAGAAGAGATGTGCTGAAGGAGTTAAAAGACAGGGAATGATTTGTGATGAGAATAAAGAAAGATAATATGGAAATATGTCACTGCAAAACAAAAACAAACAAAAAACAAAACAGCTTTACAGTAAACTGTCCGGTTTGAACCCTAATAATATCTATCACTTTATTACTACCTAAGACTTTTAAAACTAAGTTCTGATAGAAACAACTTTCCATCGGAGGAAAGCAAAATCTGAACAAACAGTTTTGACATGGGATAAGAACTAAGCTTGTGTTACTGTTTAGTAACTTGAAACACAAGACGCCATTTCTGTTAAGTCCTGAATTGAATGTAAGGCTTTTAAAAGCTTAAACATACACATTTGTGCATTCATTAGGCAGTGCTAAATCTAATTTGTTCTCTTTACTGTAACAGGAAGCACATGTTTAGAGCAATCTGTTTCCTCATATGAATGCTTTCCTGTCTGTTTAAAAAGAAAATCAGTGCACTTTACCCCAAGTAACCAAGAGGTGATCGTAAATATCCCTAAATAGCATTAAACAGATATGAAAGACATTAACACTTCCAGAATGCCAAAGTAGTATTTTTTTAAGGGGGGGCGGGGAAACCCTAACAGATGCTCCTAGGTCAAAAAGTGAAATGTGTGCTTCCTGGAAGAAGGGGGAAAAAAATCAACCCAGTCTCATAAGAATCAAAAATGAACTGTGAGTAAAGACTGCAGTATCAATCACACAGCAAAGAAAAGGATAAAGACAGGATGCTATCACTCCCTTGCAAAAGTTTAGGTTGTAATGGAAAAGCTCTGTTAGCTTAGAACCCAGTCTAACAAATGTGTATATTTTATAATCCACAAGGTGGCAATGGCAACCAATGAGGGTTATCTGCACAAATTCACTCCAGGGCCTACCATCTTCTCTTCTTGCAAATGATTGGAAGTCTCTGGACTCTTCTAAGCAAACCGAAAAGCAAAAGAAAGGAAGGAAGGAAGGAAGGAAGGGAAGGGAAGGGAAGGGAAGGGAAGGGAAGGAAGGAAGGAAGGAAGGAAGGAAGGAAGGAAGGAAGGAAGGAAGGAAGGAAGGAAGGAAGAGGTGGGGTAAAAATTGCTGTGTCAGCTTGGGTCTGGCCTTTCACTTTTGACTTTGCATCACATATGAGCGTTGTAGCCCCCCACCCCGAAAAAGAGGAAAAAAATCCTACAGAAACCCCCCCAAAAGTATAGCATCATAACTTGTAGTAAAAGACATTTCCATATGTGTGTTTCTAAACACAACATATTTTGTACAATATTTCAAGCTAACCTATTGAAAGATATAAGACAAAAATAAGTTGAGGAGAGAAGATACTTGAATGCATTCTAAAGCGTTTGTGCAAATAATATGTTTTTACTCAGGACTTGTAATGCAAAAAAACAAAGCGGGGGAATGTATTTTTGTAAACAAAATAGGATTGAAACTTTTCAACTGAATGCTGATTTCATTTGGTTAGCATAGCAAAGAAATGGGTAAAAAGGTCCATCTTTCTGAATTTGCTGACATGCAATACATTCCAACTGCAAAGAACAGTAGTATTAGCCAGCTCATTACGAACAACACTGATGGATTATTAAAATGCCCATTTAGTAGCTTTCTAGGGTCCCAATAAATTCTTGTCCAAATCAATAATTGATTTATATCAATAATAATTGATTCCCAAAAGCAACATTTATAAACTGAAAGCAGTTTAATAAAAGAAGTATTTATAAAGTCAGTGACTTCCAATAATATTAGTATATTGCTCTAGTCAGTCCAGAGCAGAAAATACTGTATTTCTTTAAAAGTTAAGAAACTATTTCTGTGTGAATGTAAGTAAATTAAAATGTAAACATCATAATAAGCTTTCAAGCTTCTGCTTTATTTATTGCATTTATCTCCTGTTGCAATTTAAAAAAAATAAAGAGTTTTGGTCCTTCTTGATATCATCTGGAGAGTTTTCCTCATATTTGTAAATGTTAAAACTGTTTAAATGGTATCTCTGATAATGGTCCTTAGGAATTATTTATACCATACATTCCCCTCCCTTTTTTGCCATAGAATCCTAAATGAAGTTGTGCAATACAAATTCATCCCTAAAGTAACACACTAAGATGCATGCAAATATTTATAACATCTCACCTAAACATTTTGAAAATAAAAACAGATCCCGGAAACATGCTCATGACAAGCAGGAACAGAATGACTTTTTGACTTTCTTCTCATGTGCTGTGCCAGTGAATTACAGGAACCAGTAAAGAACTGGTAGAAATGTTGAAAACAACATTAAAATAATAAAGGTATTACTGAAAACAATTGTTTTATACCTGCAAATATACCATCTTAGAAGCATTTGGCTTAAGATATGTATTAAAATAAAAAGATTAAAATGCAAATAATTTACACTCAAGCAATGCCAGTGAATCTATGAGCATTACATATATTTTTGGCCAGGTGTGCAGAAAATGATGTTAATGATGTGCAAAACTCCTTTATGTTTCTGTGTACTTGCAAATTATTAATCCGCATTATAGTAAAACACTTTAATGGATATTTTCTTCACAGCAAATAACTGCATTGGATTCAATATTGGATAAGCTTAAGTGAAATAGGAGGTAGAAAGAAAATGGACTCTTCACAAAATTTGAAATGGGAAGGATGAGAACAAGGGTAAATTCCATTGTACAAGCTGAGCTCTAATTCCTGTAATATTAATTAAACTGCTATGAACTTTGTTGAAAGTACAAAAAAGGAAAAGAAAAAAAGAGATAGAGAGAGGGGTATCTTTTTTTGGTTGGGATTATTTAATGACAAAAGCAAAGGTATACATATATTTATTTTTGCATTGCAACAGAAAAATAATTAATAAATGTAAAATACATAACAGCGTTTTAAGGCCTCACAGTGATTCATTTACTGCTTATTTTAAAGCTGAATCTCACCCAATATCAAGACTTCTGTAAACCTTCAAGTGCATTCTTCTAAGAACAAAAAGGTTTAAAAAAATCACCATTATTATTTAGCTCATTAAAACCTCATATGAAATGGGCTACAGATCTTCACACTGCCTTAAACCTAAAATGCTGCTTCCTAAAATATTTGAAAGCTAGAAAGTGCAATCTTCTTAATTTATAGAATATAACAGAAATCCTCGCTGTTTCATGACAAAAACTTATGACTCAAAAACTCTCTCCCCTGCATTACCTATTTCCCTCTGAAGAGGGAGACTATGTTTAAGTAAAATTCATAGCAGCAACATTAATACATCCCTGTATAAAATGCTAAGAGATACGCTAAACTGATTGCAGTCCTGTTTTCCTACCTATAGTTACACCATATAAACCATGTTAGTACTTTGCCATACGAGCAAACTCATTAAATACCAGAAATATATGTCTCACACACTTTTATGAATCCACTGTAAGGAGGGAGATTTCAACTTAAAACAGCCTCAACCAAATCACAGCAGCAGTTTCAATGTTGCTTTCCCAAAAGGCTTTGGGTTCTTTATTGCCTATTTTGGTTTTAAGCAACAGGACATCTTTTAAAGCTACACTACATTGAGGTGGCCATGGTAGAGACAGGGAACCATGCATTTATTGCATCTCATACACTCAAAGGTTGACATTTTTCAAACTGTATACCAGGATATGTACATTTTACTTATATGGATTCTCACAGGGCTTACTAAGTAAAAGAACTGGTATTGTAGTTGTCAGTATGGGGAAAAATTGAGACAAAATATAGACAGAATAGAATAGAACAGAATTGAATTCTTTATTGGCCAAGTGTGATCAGACACACAAGGAATTTGCCTCTGGTGCATAAGCTCTCAGTGTACATATAAACAACAAGTAATATACTAGAGTCCTAAGAATAATTTATATGAGAGGGAAACAAACAGGTATTGCAAAGTGTGGTTAAAAAAAAAAGTATGGTGGCCACACTGATGAGGATTGTTTTTTTAGCCATATTTTGCAAGACACCCCTGAAGGCAGATCTTCTGAACTACAGCTTGATTGATACGCTGGGGTTTACAAAAAAAAAAACTGGGGGCACTAAATTGTGTGCCTGAACTATATTGGATTTTGGGTTTGAATGGCAACCGGCTGAATTATGATTACATCACTTCCAAGTAAAGCAGCAATCTCTTTATCTGTTAACTACTTTATAGATTAATCCATAAAGAGGAAACTATTCCTGTCTAAAGTACTGGACAGAGGTGACTCTTTCTTGATTTATTACAGGTTCCAAATTGAGAAGACAAAGAAAACGAAAGTCTTCTGCCTTGTTGCAGGCCATCTGACAATCTCAGCTCAATTTAATCCCAGTCTAAAATAAAAATCAACCTCAAATTGACATTAAAAAAAAACACACACGTTGCTATGATATACATATTTTTATACTGATCAATTTGAGGCAGAAAAAACACTTTTATAGATACTTTGAATCAGAAATTTGTGGGTTTGAGTCAGAGATCTGAAAATTCAGGCAATCAATTTATGTCAAACCACAATTATTCAGACTGAAAACTCTGATTTAAAAAAAACATCAATTCGTGTGGCAAAAAAAATTCAAAGAAAGATCTTCAGGACCTCTAAGGAGACTTTACTGCAAAAATAATTTGCATGTTATAAAATCATATAAAATGTCAAGCAAGGCCAACTTATAACATCAATCATGGCAAAACGTTACAGATGATATTTACCACCAAAGCTGGAGTATAAATTGACACCAAAGCTGCTTATTGTGTGGGTTCTTGTTTCCATTCAACTCAGAAACCTCATCCCATTGTTTTGAAATCCTGAAGATCTATACATAGAGCATATTGTGCATTTCTCATAACAAGTGGGAACCCCTGAATGGAAAACAAGGAGGTAATGATTTTTCCAGACTCTTCCACAGATGGTATAAGAGAGGAAGTTATTCCATAAAGGCCATCCAGGGAAAAAAAGGATCAAGAATCCCCCCCCCCTTTTTTCTAATAATATTTGTTTATATTTGCATGCAAATGCACAATTTAGTGATTGTTTGGGATATGTTTAAAATACGCGCGCATACACACAGCTGTATTTTTTGTATATGGTTCATGAAGAAAAATTAAAACTAGAAAACAGTTTGGAAAACTTTAAGCAGAAGTGTTAGTGGCTTTACACCAATACTATGTAAAAAAAATTTATGAACACTAAACAGGAATTTAATTCCTTTTATACACTTGAAAAATAATATTCAATGAATCATTAAGCAAATATACTGAGGTATGAAAGATCTAACAAAGTAATAGCTTCTTGACTAAAATAGCTACAACACTAAAATATTACATATTAAGGATGACCTAAGTAAATTAATAATGATAATAAATAACATGAAAAAGGTAATTGACTGTATAATATTATGTAATTCTATTGGAGGGAAAACATTACTTGTTATAGTGATACAGTTCTTCCTAATATTAGGCACTACTAAGTTGTACCATTAGCTCTCAAAGTAATTATAGCACTTTAAATGTATGAAAACAGGTTAGCCTTCCAATCTAGACATCTTGTAAAATACCGAGTTATTTTCCCCAATATTACTAGAGATCTAAATTGATGTCTTCTTCAGTAAAAATATTCCAACTTTTTTCAGTGATGTTATAAAATTAATATTAACTGATCTTAAGCACACATTACTTCCTTTTCTTGTTTGCTTTTTGTTTTATTTTCTCCTTCTTAACATGTCTTTTTAAATTTAATTCCAAATATTTTGAAATAAGGTACAAGCCATATTTATCATATTAAACATCTTCTCAAGGTTATTCTCAACTGTAAAAGCCCATTTTGCCTTTTATTCTTTTTACAAATAACTCAAGATGGCGAACATATCTTCCTCCTCCTATTTTCCCCACAACAACAACAACCCTGTGAGATGGGCTCAGCTGAGAGTTTATGGCTGGCCCAAAGTCACCCAGCTGGTTTCAAGGCAGGACTTGAATTATTGGCCTACTTCATAATATATTTTATTATTTTTGACTTGAAGGTACACCCAATTATTTTGGTTTTCCTGCTAAAAGTTTCAACTCCATTAGTAGCTGACATTCTGTAAGTATATTCAGACAAACTGCAGTGGTGTTTTAAAAAAATGTAGCTGATATTGTACTATGAACAATTTGTAACAATGGTTTAAATATAGGCTTCTATTTTTGCCCTTCCAATTAACGGGATCAATATGATTAGGTGCTACCAAGTTGGTGTCAACTCTTAGGAACCACACAGATTTTCTCCAGGAGGGTGTGTTCACAACCTAGTCTTTCAGGTTTTCCAGTGATACACCCTTAATTGCTGTAATTGAATTGATCTATTGTTGCTTATTCTCTTCCCCTTTCCCAGCATTATAGACTTCTCCAGAAAGCTGGGTCTTCATGTAATGTGTTTACAGTATGATAATTTGATAATTAGTGTCTGAAGTAAGAAGTCAGGGTTGACATATTTAATGATTCATGTGTTGTTTTCTTGTTTATTTATGGCATTCTCAAGAGTCTTCACCAAACTTCAAAAGCATCAATATTCTTTTTACTTTGCTTCTGTAAAGTTCAACTTTCATTTCCATAGAATCACAAGAAAAATCACTGCACAATACTAATCTTTGTAGGTATAAACAAAGCCAGCTTCCCCACTGACTTTGCTTGGCAGGAGGTCGCAAAACATGATCCCATGACCTTGGTACACTGTGAACATAATAAACATGAATCAGTTACCAATTGTCTGAATTTCGATCACATGACTATGGGGATGTTGCAACGGTCCTAAGTGTGAAAAATGTTCATAAGTCAGTTTTTTCAGTGCTGTTTTTAACTTTGATCACTAAATGAACTGTTGTAAATTGCGGACTACCTTTATACAGTCTTTTGTCAACCTGGAGTTAGTTTGTTTCACCATAGTTTTATACCATGATTTTCTTATCTGGGTAGGTTTGTGTGAAGGCAATGAGATGTTCTGGCATTGCCATTTTTCTATTTTCCCTAGCTTGCATCAATGTCTGGTACTCTAATCACAGAATAGCTCTTCATCAAGGTTGCTCATTATCATCTCTTATTATCAATTTGATATCAGAATCAAAGTCACACATGTGACATGGACAGCTACATAAATTGAATGAATGAATAAATCAGTCAATAAACAGATTGTGTACAATGACAAATCGTGGCCTATGAGCCATAAGAGGCAGCTCTTTTACTGCAATTTATGATGTTGACTTTGCAAGCAAGCAAAGGAATTGCGCACTCTGAAACTTCTCTTTGCAGCAAAAAGGGTAAATCTCTTTTGGAATAAGCTTGACTCCTGGCGATTTCATGGTGACATATATCCATTTGTGTTGGTAATAATGCTTAAGTGGTTTGCCTTGCTTCTGTCTTCTGAGTAGAAATAACTTAGCTTGTTTCACCTTTTACTTATGTATTTTGCTATCTCTCTCTCTTTTTAGGAATGGCATGCCACTGGTTAGATATTAGCCATTTGTAATCTCAACCCTTCAGAAGCTTAATAGCAAATAGTTATAGTATTATTGTAGAATATAATATGCATTGCTATATCAAGATCAGTATGGTTTGATAGCCTTTCTACAAATTTTACCATGAATAGGTATATCAATATGTTATCTGGAACACCAAATTGATGAGGTAAATACAGCAAAAAATTAATAAATGGCTAGCTGCCTAGATTTTTGAAAACAGTTACTGTATCTGTGTTGTATCTGATCATATTTACAAGCACTTCAATGCAATTTCAGTCTAGTTCAAACAGAAGGAGACACATGCAACATTATCATGCCAGATTTCACAATGTCAACACTAGGATCCTGTCTCCTATACGAGTCAGGATATAATTTAGATGAAGTCTAAGTTCCATTTCTTTTCTTTGAAATTTTACCTCTAATTACAGCTTTGTATGGATGTCATTGAAATATTTTATTTAATAAATTTATATGGTTGCCTGCCCCATAAACATAAAAGGTTAACAATAGAATAAAAACATATTAAAACAATCAAAATTAAAAACAGAAAAAGAATCATATCCAATAATAGCTAAGAATAATAATTTAACACAGACATGACCAAAGATGGCCTTATTCATACTGGCAGGGCCCTAGGCCTGACAATTGTTCTTGACTTTTGTCCTACTCTTTGTTATTTATTATAAACAAACATTTTAAACAAAAGTAAATATCTGGTTTGGTGTTGCTGAGCTTCCTTTTGGGGAATCTTGAGAGAACCTTTTTTTTTTTTTTTTT
>BHFT01044751.1:27457-37457 GCA_004320025.1 Laticauda laticaudata
TTTTTTTTTTTTTTTTTGCAGTGATGTGACATCAAGAACCTCAAAGCCAACCCTGGCTGATTCCCCATTTGAATCCTACCCTTTTTTAAAATTAATAAAAATAACATAATACAATAGTTAAAAACCAGAAACATTCTAAGAAGCACAAAGAACCTTCAAGGCTCATTTCAATTCCTGAAGCAAGGTCACTGAAGATAAAACAATGGGAGTTTTGGAGCTTTTAATTATAACAAAGACTTGGATTATAATTATTTATACTTCAAAAGAAAGTGAGTAATTTAAAGGTACGCATTCTCGATAAAAAAAATGAGTATTCTTCTATTCGTATCCATATTATCTATAATTTCAGGCTTTGAAATTTACAGTATTGCTGGCATAGTAGAGATGTATTTAAAAGAAACTGTATTGGCATTACACAATGCATATATGAGGTATCATTGTCTAAACGGGGATATGCATGAATATGATTTCACAGCTCAGTATTCTGAAAAAATAGTAGGAAACTTCTAAAGAAGACAGCCCATCAGTTACATACTGCTTAGAGTAGAGGAGGAAATATTTTAAAAAACTGAAGCCAGAAGAATAACTATACCTGTCTAGAATCTCTATATTGCTCTATATCTCTGTCTGTCTGTCTGTCTCCATCCATCCACTCATCCATCCATGCACCCCAAAGGAAGCAAACCCAGAAAAGGCTGCTACAAAACACAAAGTAAAACCAATGCTGCTTCAAACGAAGAGTGATAAAAATTACTCCTTTTAGTACCTTCGAAACAATTAGAAGCTTTGTCATTTGAAAAACAGCAAGATTGATTTCTATTATTCTATCCATTGGAACTGACTTCTTCATGCATAACAAAAGCTCACTTTTAATAAAAGGTAATACTGAGACTTTCTAGGATCTACCTTAAATTTATGCACAGCGTAAACATGTGACTTGAAAATATATTTAGCTATGTGCTGTTGTATTCAAATTTACACAATGAAAGATGTTAGCCCTGATAAAACAGTGTCTTGAAGGGTGCAATGCATTAAGGACTTAATTTTGACATTATGGGAAAAAAGTTTTGCACAAAATACAGTATAATTAAGCCTATGAACACACAAATGCACACAAATTCTTGTTTTGATTCTCTGTTGGCTCTATATCGTTTCAATGGTTCAGCAATCTCTTGAAATAAATAGATCTTATCATGAGATCCTTGGGACAGAGTTCATAAATTCAGTCATCAGCAGTATATACCTTACTGTGGTTTGCAAGTAGCTTGAAAATAGCTTGTTTGATACCTGGCATGGTTCACCATAAGCATGCTGTGTGATTGGCAGAAGCACAGATGTATTGCATAGATAATTTGTCATAACACCTGAGCAGTGTTTCGACAGGGACTTTCAAAATCATGTTGGATCCTAGAAAGGCTAGTTGGCACATTTCAGTCTTCAGGCAATCAAAGCACACATGGAGTGAAGTTGATTTTGAACTTGATCTAAAAATGACTTGTATATATATTTAAAAACATGCAGAGAGAAATATATGCTTTTACTTTCTCTTTAAGTGTCCTAAATTTCTGTCATACTTGCCGCTTATCATGAAATGGCACTGTGTTATTTATTATGTGATATCCAGAATCATTAAAACAAAAAAAAGTCTGAAAGGAATCATTTCATCTTAAACAATCATTCTTTCTATTACTATTTACTAGGCAATTTTCCATCACAAAATAGGAGTACCTTTGCAGTCTCATTACAACCTATATATGCAGAATACATAGGTAGCTCTTGTTAAACAAGCACTCATTTAGTGGTTGAAGTTGTGATGGCACTAATTGAGGGGAGCTTCTAATGGGTTTTCATGGATACAGTTGGCTGCAGTGTCATGTTGGCCACTTGGAAATTGGCTCACAGTTATGACATTGCAGCGTCACAAATGATCAACATTTGTGACCTTCACAGGCCGCTTCTGACAAGCAAAGCCAACGAGGAAACCAGCAGAAAATCATAAATTGCAATTATTGTTCTTCAGCAAGAACTACCTGTATTATCATTTGGTTTTCCCACAGTCAAACATCCAGAAAATAATACAAAAAGCAAAGATACACAAATATGCTGATCTTAGCCCACAAGTGACATTACTTCCTACTGTTGCAAATGTGAAGAACGCTCTCTCCTAAATCTACACAGGAGAAAATGAATAGGTTAGCATGACAAAGGTGTTCATCAGTTGTACATTTGAATATTGTCCATGTAAATCCAACTTTGAATGGAGGACCAC
This sequence comes from Laticauda laticaudata, assembly GCA_004320025.1. Taxonomy (NCBI): domain Eukaryota; kingdom Metazoa; phylum Chordata; class Lepidosauria; order Squamata; family Elapidae; genus Laticauda; species Laticauda laticaudata. Next base: position 29,727 of record BHFT01044751.1, read on the forward strand.
AAGTTCCCTGTCTTGAAATAAAATACTTTCTAAATTAAAGTAGGCAAACCCAGGCACAGGGAAATAATAAAAGTAGAACAAATTTTATTTAGATTTAAGGTAGACCTGTGTACATATTTGTTTGCAGATAAGTGTGCCGTTTCCTTTACATTAAGTGCAGTTAAAAGTAAGAAAGTATGAGCCAGAGATACTAAATATATAAGAAAAAGAGATGGAAATACAGCAACATTTAGTTGGCGCTATTCACTATAACATTCCATACTTTTCTTATCAACAAACTAGTTTTCTTTTATTATTTAAACTTCTTGCCTTTCTATCAACTACATGGAACAATGTTCTTGATTGTCTTCTTCTTGACTTATTTACTGTTCCTTCCTGTATTTTTCTAGTTCCTCCTTATTTTTGCCAAAATCATCTCAACATTTTTTTAATATTGTAATTCAGTTTTGGAATCCATCCACATTCATTCAGCACCCACTCATTCTTGGCTCCTTCTTTTCTGTTTTTTTCCATGCATCTTAAGTATGCCATTCAACATACTTTTACTGTTCGATAGATGCACCCCAATTCTCACTTCCATTTAACAAAGTGGGCAGATGCACAGTTCTATGCACAGATGCTTTTGCTTCTTTCAACAAACATTGATTCCTTACATCTTTTTATAAAGATCTGCACATATAAATATTTCCCAAGTATTCACCTATTTTACTAAACATTCTATCAAAGAACAGAAATTCCTCTATAACTGTAGCTCTTCATCATTTGTGCACAACACCTATGCAAAAATAATTCAAGCCTATTTTGCCTTCTGCACACCAACAAACACAAAATGAACTATTTTTACATTAACCCCTTCTTGACATAGCCACAGTGAACTTCTTACATTTTACTCATCATTATCTCCTGTAACCTTTCAAGTGTAATTCTGCCCAACACCTTCCAAGGGATACTTAAAACACCAAACTCAATGCAGTTTTTGCCTCCATTCTTCTTGTCTTTGTTTAGCTCTCTGTATAGGAGAATAATGAAGATATTCTTCTAATGTTTTGAGCAAAGATACCCTACCTCACACATATGCATTAAAAAAATCTGCACAGCCCATCACAGCTAAACCATAAACCACATTTTAACATTTTTCCATTTACATCATCTACAGCTGCTGTCTACCATTTGTCAACCTTCTTTCCACATTTATTGCTAACAATTATGGCATTTGCTTCAGTTCCACTTTTCAACATATCACCATCATCCCCATACAAATTTCTAGACCACTACTTGCAGCATTCTCTCATTTCAGTTTCTTTCCTCTTTGTTTAGACTTCTTTTTTAACCTCCAAAACAAATTCAAAATCACTTTGTGGTTTCTCATAATTGTTCTTCTTTGCTCTTTTCTGCAGCATACATTCTTCCTCACCCACAAACTCATTCACCTCTTTCTTCCAGCAAACATACTTTTTTTCCAGACAACATATTAGAATAATGTCTTACAATCCTGTGGCATTCTGGAACACAATTTTTTTTCTGCTGTTCTTAGCAGAGTTCTTTACATCCATTTCTATTAATCGGGTTTGGATTTAGGACAGATTTGTCCTTACTTAATCCTAACTGGAACCAACATTTTTGTCGCTAAGAAAAGAGGTTTTTAGGTTCAGCAATGGAAGATGGAGTAGTCCCAGCTGTAGTCATTAGATCATGTCAGTCTTACTAAATAGACCATACCGAAAAAGTGACCAGATGAACTAGTTGTACTTTATTGTAAAGTTACGTTAATAGAATCTTGCAAGTCTAAAAGTACAAATTTCTCACTATTGCCTTTACAAACTGAGATGGTTGGGAGGGTTCCTTTTGAAATAGTTGCCACATTTTTTCTGCAAATTAAGTTGCCTTGTATCTGACCATTCCGTAGGCAGTATCACTTGGCCCTGTCTCCCAAAGTCTTTCCCACATACCATGACAGGCCAAGACTGTAGCATCATTAGGCAATGCACATTTCTCCTGCATTGTTGCATTCATACCCACTTCAACTTTCCTCCATCCACTTTTCTCCCCACAACTCTGCCTTTTTAGCTATTCTGTGTTCTACCATGCCTACTGTCCTACGCTGACTTTTGCCATTTTCTTCCCCCTACTGCTGACAAGGTGTGCCTGGCTTGGCCTTTTAGAAGGCAGCTGCTGGCTATGAAAGGGCTTCAAGAGGCCTCCAAGACATTGAAGCCATGCTAGGCTCAAGAACGGTATCCGTAATCTCAGAAAGAAGACCAGTTGCTACCACTACATGCCTCATGAAAGGCCAGGCCAGGCATGACTCATCAACATAAGGAAGTGAAGGTCAGTTGGAGGCATCAGGTGCGATAAAGGGGAAAATGGCAGATGTAGCCAAATGAGGGGGAGATAGGTAGGTGAGGGCTAAGTACCTGAATTTTGATGATGTGATTGTGTAATTGCTGACAAAGCTAAAATTCTGAGGACTATTCATGACTACCATTTGTTTAGTACCACTATAACTTTGCTAAATGACCATTTGTTCAGCAAACAAAGATTACATGTATGTTCTAATAGTTTTATCATACAAAATATGTACTGCATATATTTTATCTTCCTGCAATCATGCCAGCTCCACTCATTTGTTTCACTTCTTCCTTTCTTCAATGTCTGTATTTCCCAAGACCTATTCTAAGCAACTAGTATGTCCCAAATTTAGAACATTAATCACTGTTCTATTTCTCAATCTTTTGTTATCAAGACCCATAAATAATAAAGCACATTTTTATATATTCATTCCTTTCCCACATGAATAGATTTGAGTTGGGAGCAGAATTTCCCAATCACATTTTTTCTGTATTCTGTTGTCTTGTTCTCACACTCATTCAAGCCACGTAACTGAATGTTTTTATTTTGCCTCATCTTTAGTCAGATATTACACAATTTCCCACAAACTCATGTCCAATTCTTCCATTATCATCATTTTTGGGAATGCAACATAAAACTACTACCAATTTACATCCAATATTCCCTGCTTAAAAGTAAGGGCAGTACCACTATGGTTTGACATATTTCAGCCAGTATTCTACAAGTGGTACCAAGCATAATTTTAGTCTAGCATGCTCACATTATTCCAGAAGTTAGAGTTTCTATTTTAGAGATTCTGTGGCATGGTCACATACTGTTGCTCACATTCCATTAATAAGGTAGTATGTGTACTTGTCCAGATAATTAGGATTTGGTAAATAAATAAAATATTAAATGGTTCTGATGGTACAAAATTCATCCCAAATTTTGGAGAAGTGAAACAAGACATTTGCAACTATTAAAATAACGAATCAGAGTAAACTGAGCTAATCTGAAATCTCATATCATAAATTAAGATTTAATCTGTTGCATTGAATTGTCAGATTATATGCATATTATAATTCTTTACACTTATCTATGGTTAAGTGTAAAACTTCTGCTGTAAATAACACAAATAACCACAATAAACTACAGCAGATTATATACAAATTATTGAAAATTCTTGCAATCAATCTAACATCAAAGTGCACATTGTGTTAAAATATTTATAATAGTGTTCATTTACCTTTTTAATGCTTTGCTTTATGAAAAGTGAATTTTTCCATCTCTGAATTGATAACCCATTTCTGCTATTTTTCTGGATTATAGGCAATAATAGTAAATATTTTGTTAGCTATATGGCTAGTGGCAATTCATATATGTCTGATACATAAATTTGTTAGCATCTATCAGTATGCAAGTCCTTTCCTATGGATAGTTAACAAGAAAACGAGTATAATTCAAACATAAATTCATAGAATCAATGGTTATTAAAGTATGAAGGTTACATCTAAGTTTGATTAGTTTTCAAGACAGTCAGTTTACAGTTTCATTTATATATTATAATTTAAGAACAAGTCTTGAAAGAAAATCTCAATTCTCTCAATTCTCAAAATATTCTTGGATTTATTGGCTAGAGCAATATAGGATAATATTCGTATCATCCTTCACCACTGGGTAGGCTAGTTGAGGGATGACCCAAAAGCTGCATGTCAACATTTATGAAAACTAGATTTTAAAATCTGTGTCAGGGTTCCGGCAGTTATTCCAATTAAATCATGAGCTTCGAGCCACACTCCCAAAACTAAAGAGGATTTATTTGAAGGAAACATTCTATGTCCAGCACTAACCTGGGCGTAGCCAACTCTGAGATACATATTTCACTGTCACTCTTGGTCCTGCTTTCCCCCCCACCCCTCTGGGTGTATCATCCAATGCAAAACGTTCATAGGCAAGAGTCATCAATCATGCTCTCCAATTAGATTTTTTCCAGGCAGAAGCTTCAGTCATCTAATCAGTCTATGAAGAAAAGATGAATGGAATGTACTTTCGTTTTCACACTGTTGCCTGCTCTTTGAAAATTCTCCCCCTTCTTTCTGTTGTCAACTATAAAAAATGTATACAAAATGTTTTATGAGTTGACAGTCTGACTGAGACAATGAAGCAACCTCTTCCCAAGCCATTGGTCAGCTTGAGAAATGTTTAAAAGGTAAGCTCTATTTCAAGTTGGATTCAAATCCTAATGATTACAGGAGAGCAGCTGTGTAGAGGTTTTCTGGTAACAACATAAAACTGGTTTCTCACTGTCATCATTCCAAATCTAGCCAAATTGTCACAGTACTGCCTGATGCTCATACTACTCAGTTTTTAATGTAGTATGATTTTGCTTAGTTTACTAAAATTAGCCAAGTTTGGCTAAAGCCTTCTACTTCCTACTTGGTGACTCCTGCTATTTTTCTTGAAAATATTTTGTCTTTTCCTGGTATGTTTGTTTTCAACTTCCCAGTTTACCCAATTGCTCTGAAACTCTCCCATCCAAATACTAATCAAACCTTAAACCAGGGGTATCAAACTCAAGGCCCGCATGCCAGATCCTGCCTGTGATGTGGTCAGATTTGGCCCGTGGGGTATCCTGGTCTACCCAAGGTGAAGAGGAAAGATCAGGCCAGTGTGACTTGGGCCCAGTCTACCCAATGCAAAGGGAAAACATGCCAGTAGTTTGGGGAGTGGCGTCAAGCTGGCCACATTCACCCAGTCAGCCATGCCCTCCCAGCCCCCCCCCGAGGTCAACCACAGCCCTGATGTGACTTCAATGAAATTGACACCCCTGCCTTAAACTATTCAACATTTTATAGATAAATCTGGATCTGCTTGAGATATAGAGACCTATGCTATTTTGGTTTTATTTCTGCATGTTAAAATAGTCAGAGAAGTAATGACTTCTGGAAAATGTCTACAGCTTATTTCAAATGACACACCATTGGATAATGCATCAGGGAAACTGTTATGGATGTTGATGAAATTACTGTGGATCTAAGAATACTGTAGCACAAGTTAGATACTACTCTGCGGTTATTAGTGCTTCTCCATTTCCCAGCAATACATGATTGGTGCTTCAAGAAATCAGCTTTAGATTGTTTGTATTTCAACTCTTAAAAAATCTTTTACAATTGTTAATCAAAAGTTTCTGGACAGACTCAACAGCAAGAGGTTAAGAGGACAGACATTTTTAAAGACTGACAATTGGTAAATAACAGAAAGAAGACAGTGAAGGAAATTAAATGGATATTTTTTATATGAGAGAGATATGACAAGGGTCCTTAGGGATCTGTGCTAGAACTGAAGATCCTTAGCTTGTTTATGGATGACCTCAAGTGGTTAAGACAGGTCAAAGTGGTTGACACCATCAAATTATTCAGGGTGGTAAAATCAAAAGGAAATGGCAAACAGCTTTAAAGTGATCCTTCCAAATGTTGCATATGGTCTTTAAAATAGCAAATGTCGTTCAATGTAAGCAAACATAAATTCCTGCTCATTGGCACAAACAACTAAATTTCATGCATTCATTAATGAAATCAGGACTGGCATTAAATGATCCAGAAACGCATCTGAAAAGGTGGATAACTCAGTGAAAATGTAACCTCTCTGGACAGCAGCCAGTGATAAAGGAGCAGGAGGCGGCAAACTCTTCAATTGGGAATAACGAAAAACAGGATTGGAAATAAAACTGGCAATGCAGTAATGGCTTTATGTACAATTGGTACAATTGTTAACAATATTTATAGTGATCACCAAATCTGAAAAACGAAAGAGATGATATAAAATGTTTTATGATGGAGAAAATGTATATAAGTTTTCTTCCTCTTTCCCAATGTCAGGATTCTAATTTCATTTATATTAAATTAAATGCAAGGATGACTAGGGATCTTTATGCAACACCAAGCTGAGTGATTAAACTTGGTAAGATTTGGTGATGGTCATTTATTTAGAAGGGGCTAAACAAACACATGGAGGAAACATATCACTATATATTTCCCTGTTGAATCAAAGAAAGGTTCCCAAATTTATTTGATTGGCTGCTAGATGTTAAATTATAAATATTAGATGGACCTTTGGCCTGTGCCATCACAGTTCTTCTTGTACTCTTAGCCAAATGAAAGAAACCATTTGAAATACGCCCAAGAGCTAAAGCCCATGTCCCACTGCACCAACGGATGCAAAGAGGATGTAAAACGTTAAAAAAAGCTTGCCATCCGTTGGAAAATGCGATGCATCCGTTGTGTACTCACTGCATACGTGTTTCATACGCCCTATCCATCAAGCATCTGTCCACTGCGATTTCATCCGCGCAAGAAGTTTTGAGCTGCACAAAACTTTGTGAACGGATGAACTTTCCGCTGTGTACGATATAAATCCGTGACATCCGAGCAACAAACGTTCTATGTCCGTTTATCATCTGTTAAATATCCGCTGTATCCTCTCTGCATCCTCTGGGCATCCTCGCAACTCATATCCGTTGCAGCTGAAAACGGAAAGAGGGAGGAAACAAAAGGTACACGGAATGTCTACACAGCGTTAGTAGCACGGAAATAGAAAGGATGCACAGTGAACAGTTTGCATCCGATATACATCCGCTAGGCTTCCTATGAACATCTGTTTAACATCCCTACTACATACTACCCACGTCCGTTCTTTTCCGTTCTGTTTATGAAAATTTTCGCCACTTTTTGGAGCGGATGACAATGGATAGAGCCACCCCCGAAATTTTGCTCATCCGCTGTGTCCTTTATGCATACGTTTTGCGTCCATCAGCCAGTGGGACAGGGCCTTAAATGAGGAAGAAAAAAAAAATACCCTGCAGCAACAAACAAATATAGAAATGTGTATTTCTACCATCAAACAAATGAATTGAAAATCTACAGATTTTCACAATCCTTTATCAATATGTTGCATGAATCACCAATTACAATTTGCTTTACAATGAAAAGATTGATTTTCATTTTAATTTAAAGGAAAAAAATCCTCAGTTCATTTCCAATCTACCAAGAAAGTACAGTGTAATATATTTAGTCAATTTACATTGTGTATTGTTTATGCAACATAATGACATCATATACTACAATGTGACAAAATGCATTATTTAAATGCATTGTGCCGTACAACAGGGTATATTATTCTTTTCAAAACCACAGCCATTTACTGATACATACAACATTAATTTGTTATAGTTTATAAAGGGGAATAATTGCCAAGACAGTTCATAAAAGAAACTACCAGAATTCCTTAGGGATTTCCTTTTTTAGACAACATACAATTTGCTGCAATATATCTATCTATATTGCAGTAAATCAATCAATCAATCAATCCATCTATCATCAGTGGAAAAATGTTTTCTTTTTTTCC
>BHFT01044751.1:42457-53431 GCA_004320025.1 Laticauda laticaudata
AGCAGTGTATTTATATTTTGCTAAATATTAGATGATATATATTAATCAAGCATCTTTGGAATATATAAATTTGTGTATGTTTCAATCAATGCATCCAAGGAGGGTGGGGGAAGGGACGGTAGCAAAACATTACTAGCTTATCCTTCAAGCTTTTCACTTAAGTGCCTCTAATGTGGTCTTTATTTAAGTCTTTGTTTTTCATTGGAACAGCTAAGTCATTCTTCTGAGGCAACAAAACATGCATTTATGTGCTCTTGTGGGGGCTTCTCTAAGTACTCCACTGGGGAGAAAGAAGATAAATATATATCTATTCATTCTGAGGTACTCGTAAATAGAACAACAACCCCTCTACTATTGCTCAATCATCGCTAACATCTTTTAGCTGAAGAACAACGCTGAAAAATCATGAGGCCACCATTTAACATTTGAGCTTTCTCAACTTAAAAAAGGAGAATCAATTATGAAATTGAAAAGCTAAATTCTAAGAATTCGTTTTCATCTACAAAGGCCTTGGAGTTTGGTTTCTGCACACAAACACACACAGAGAGATAGAGAGAGAGACAGAGAGAGAGGCAGAGAGAGAGAAAGACAACCTTTAGTGAAACAATTGAACTGTTCAATGTTTTCTATTCATTATTGTTATAGTGTTCCACTGCTTTAACAGTGGAACAACTGTTTGAAAATTTATATATATACTACCATATTGAAGTTCATTTCTGGAAAGTTACTTGAAGCACTCTGAATTAGGAAGGCAAGGTAGAAATATTTTAAATATATCAGGTGAAACTTGGGTTAGGTTCTACAATGGCCCTTCTGCTAAACCTCCATCTGCAACTAAGTGTGTGACTTTTACACAATGCCCTCAAAATCACAAAAGTGATTTCTGCAATACCTACTAAAGGAAAAAGACAATGAGCAGGGCATTTATGGAAGAGCTCTAAGGCATTTATGGAAGAGCTCTAAGGCTATACTCTCATTAGAGAGTATAGGAGTAGAATATGCTCAGCTCTCACAACTTACACTAAATCTTTTTCTAGCCCAAAGACAGATGCCTACTAAGAGAATACAAGCTCAAGAATTGATTAAAAGCACAGCCAGACACAACAATAACTGTAATAGTAAATGTGTCACCCATACCCCTCAGTATGAATGAATGTTAGAATATATTTAAAAGTTGTTCTGATATAAAAACTTGAATTCCTTTATAAGACTGACTATGAGTTTGTTATATATAATGCAACTTATTTGGGACCTTTCTTCCTTTCCTTTTTTCTTTCTTTCTTTAGTTCCTTTTTTCTTTCATTTTCAACTTTATTTCTTATCCTGCCCCAGCTTAAAAAGTCTCACCTAAATATATGAAACTATAAATTAAAGCTGAATTTTAAGAATATGTGCAATTTTAAAATAGAAAAATAGAGGTTGAGTGTTAGCATTCTTAATGAAAATAATTGTTTGAAGCTACATAAAGTTTTATTCATGCAAGTTCAATGTAAACATATTTTTCCCAACGATAATACAAGGAAATACACCCCTCCTCCCTACTCATTCTTTATATGGATTAAAATGGGTTGAGTGCTGCCTTTCATAATGAATAATTGATTTACAGAAAAATAAATGCCCTCGAACATAAGGCACATTGAAATAAATTAATATAGTAAAAAAAAAACAATTGGGGGAAAAAGAAAAGAGATTGAAAAAAACTTTCTGGCAAAGGGCCCGTTGACTGGACTTCCTGGAATGAGTTCCTTTCTCTTTCTCATGCTTATTAAATTCTGATCAGATATCAAACTACTTCATGTAGAACAGAGAAAAACAGTCTTATATGAAACCAGATTACATTTCTTTTCTAAGCACTTGTCAAATTATTGAGAGCTGAGTACGTGTTTGGGCATTTTAGCACACTAACCAGCTACATTTCTGCACTACCTTCACCACATATGTCATCTATTGTGACCGTGGGCCATATTTTATTCTCCATTTATGTAGTAAACAAAACATTACACATTAAAGATTTAAAATATTGGAGAAGGTTGCATTAGAGTGAAAGGTAAGTAAATGGATGATCTCCTAAGCCTTGTCAATGCTATATGGTCCTGCTGTAACTCTTGTCTTCAATATAGTCCTGAGGGCACAACTAGCAACTAAGTTTTAAATCAGTACTGTTTAAGAGGTCTACCAAAAGAAAAACATCATTATCATATAATTATCATATCATTTAATTTGCACATTCAGGAAAGTGTAACACAATGAAGAAAAAAACTGTTTTTTCTTTAATTACGTGAATGAAGGAATCACCCTAGAGTTTAGCAACATTGGGGAAACAACAGCACTATTATGATAAAGACAGTTTTAAAAAATGACTTATAAAATATCTTTAGGTAAAGAAAAATTATATCCTATCTTCTCAGTCATATGAATACTCCAGTAGGTGTCACTATGCATTTCCATAATATGTTGAATGGAAAGGAGAATGTATATCAGCACCATTATTACAAGAAAACCAATAGTCCTGTGCATATTTTCTGAGATTAAAAAAAAATCCAGCATGTTTAATGAGATTTGTACAAATAATACACTTCACGTTCAACAATCATACAAAGGACAACTTATTCCCTTTTCCATGTGATTTTTTTTCATTATGTATTTTGATATGCCCACTTGATTAACAGAAATAAGATAAAGGAGAAAAGATGAAATGCTGTTAACTTCAAATATGAATACTTTGAGTTGGAAGTTCCCTTCCTCATTCATTTCCTCTAAGTAAAAGCATTCAATTTCTTTTAAAATTCCATAATCAAGTAAAAGGTGAATATATTGTATATTACAACAATGATCACAGAACAAGAAAGGGTACATTCAGGAGTAGAAACTTTGATTTTTAAATAAGTAATCTGTCTATGCAAAGAAATGGTTTGAGTTCTGGAAAACTATAGACAGAAAGCATTAAAGCAGTGGTCGCCAACCAGTGGGCCAGTGGACACTGGTGGTCCATGAGAAAATTTTGGTGGTCTGCAGAGAAATGTACCCCCCAAGGCACCCCCCCAAGCAATTAATCCAGGCTGTGCAGGAACACAAGGCTGTGTCACCCACATGGCCTGCCCACCCACTGGCCCCCAACCTTCGGCTAAGTGCAAACCTTACCTTGAGTAAAGCCATGCAAGCTGGAACTGGAAGGTAAGACGAATGGCGGAGAAAGGAAATCTGTCGGGGTGGCTTGCTGACATTGGTGGGAAAGTCAGTCCCATATTCCAGAGCTGCCGTAGCCACAGGACTGGCCCTTTGGTCATCCCGGAGCAGCTACTGCTCCACCAGCGTGCCATAGACTGGAGTAGCTGCTCCAAGATGACCAAAGGGCCAGTCCTGTGACTATGGCAGCTCTGGAATATGGGAGCAACTTTCCCATCAATGTCAGTGAGCCACCATCAGTCAAAATTCATATTAGTGGTCCGTAGGGTGAGTTTGGTGGTCCCTGAGGTCCAAAAGGTTGGTGTCCCCTGAATTAAAGAACTTCTGTGCAAAGGGTTCAGCTTGGACCAACTGTCCTGTACGTACTTTTAAAAGAGAATAAACAGTTGCAAATTCCATGAAGGTAAAACCTGTTTCAGTTTTCAGTTGTAACCTAAGCCTTAAGTAAATCTGGTCAAAAAAACCTACATTTTGTGCATTCTGGAGAAGGGAGAAGATAAGATTAGCTACACTTTGCATTTGATAGGAATTAGTTAAGACTCTCTTTGGTCATAACTGTTATTTTTATCCTGCTTCAGGTTTGTAATCTAAAGTTAGCCAAACTGGAGATGCAGGAGGAAAGATTTAGTTTCCATTACCTACACACGGTCCTTTTGATTCCTGCTTTAAACTTGGAAAGAGCAGATAAATAGATAAAATAAATATGGTTGCTCCTGTCATGTGTGAATTCATTCCAGATTCTGGAGCAAAATCAAATGCAACCTCTGATGCAACAGAATGAATCATGTTATCTCAAGCAAGGAAATAAATGTAACTTGGCACTTGTAATAGAATTTAAAGGCCTGAAAAGGCTCTTTTAAAAAAAAATGTTACTTTGTTTTGAAGCAAAGTGTCAGATGTCCAATTCTTTTACAATACATATTTTGATAAATGAATACATAGTATTTCAGAGAGGCTCCCCCTCATGCATCATGTTGGAATAAGCTATTGTGTATTAATGTCAATGATAATTATTTTAATTGTTCTCTATACTCCCCTCTTCAATTGCAGTATCCCGTGGTAGAGAAGCAAGATTAAATCTCTTATTTAAAAAATATAAACGATGAATTAATTTTCCTTAATTGCATACTTTGAACATTGAACATAATAGATAAGTAGGGCCATTATTTGTCTGGTAGCAGATTTATTTATATTGAAGGGAGAATAATAATGGCTTAATCCTGGACATCATTTGGCTGCTATTTACACATATATAAATGATAGACTGTCTATAGAATTAAATTTGGTAATACTGATATTGTCTGTAAAACAAAACCCAGATGGTGAAAAACCCTCCCTTTCTTTTCCATTAAGAAAAAAAAATACTGTTTTTTTATAAATAACTTTTAATAATTGTTCTGAAAGTTGTCATCCTATCATAACACCTGATTATGAACAATATTTGTTCAATGCAGCAATAGAAATAAGAATTCTGCCTTGAAACCATATTGTGATCAATTAATTCTCTGGAAATCCCTTTTAATTTTCCCCAAGTTTTCTTCTGATTTTCTGTTTCACACAGAATATTCACCATTCACCATTTTTAAGAGAGATTTTGAAGTTATGCATTAAGAAGCAAAGACAATTGCTTGATCCCTCCCCCCTCTATCATATATATATTCTCATCATTCTACAGCCTTTTTGGTTGTCCATAGACTTGAAAAGGACAACACATGAACATATCAAATTGATTGATTACAAATTCATAGATAGATATAGATAGATAGACAGACAGACAGATAATTTTAAAGGCTTTAACAAGTTGTTGCAATCGCTCAGGAATCTCAGGAACTGCTAATTCAAACAAAGTTGTTAACAACTGCATCTAAATATTGCCATTAGTTACATCTGGCAGATGAATATGTTAAAAAACCACAATATTATCCACCTGTTAGTCCAAGTCAATATTCCTGCTTCCATCCAATTTTTCCAATTATCATCTTTTCCCCAAAATTTCTGATTTCCACACCCATTTAGCATGAGGAAAAGGTTTGAATCCCTTTTTCTAATTAGACATTACATTCTACAGTCTTCTAACCAACACAACTGTTTCCAGAAATATCAGTATTTTAATATATTTAGATCCTAAAACTATCCATCCAAACCAAGCTGCTATATTCTATATGTATGTTTCAAAGTTGCCCAAATTGAAAAATTAATGCCCATTATTGGTTTCCAGTGTTTAATACTTAACAATATGTAACCATGATGGTATAGTTCCAATTAGGAAAACTAAATTCTCATTCATTCATGGGTATTTGCATTTTCTGCAAAGATATTCATGGAGTTAACAAATCACATGGAAATTTTCTAAACAAAGAATTAATTTTCTGAAAATATTTCATAGAATAATAGGGTTGGAGGGAATCTTGGATGTCTTGTAGTCCGGCTCCCTACCCAAGCCAGGATCTTTTCTTGAAAACATTCAATAATGGATCATCCATTCCAGCAGGCAAGCTGTTCCATTGCTTATAGTTCTGTGTCAGGAAATTTATCCTTATTACCAGATTGGATCTCCTTCTGACAAGCTTCCTCTCTCTGTTTCTATATGGCAGCCCTTCAAGTATTGGACGACCGTTGTGTCCTCGTCTTCTCTTCCTTAATCTAAACACACCTAGTTCCTTTAGCCTTTCTCCATAGGATTTAGCCTCCAGACTCCTTATCATCTTTGATGCTCTACTCTCCAAATATATAAGCATTCAAGTCCTGTTACTTCTTTAAAAGTGAGGCAGATTATAAAGCCTTGCATTGCTTGCTAAATCAGCACCCATCCTGGTGGAGAATTTGGCCTGTAGCAGATGCTACTGCCCAACTATTGAAAAAGAATATAGATAATTTGTGACTTGTTTCCCTGAGGGAAATACAAAGAAAATTTTATTTCCCAGAATAAAGTAGGTGTAAGTGGAATGCCAAGAAGCTTGGGAGAGTGCAGTAGAGAAGGTTTAGTAACTTTTCCTCAAAAGAGGTAGAGAGACCAATCAACATTCTGGACATACATTTTGCAGTTTGGGACACTGCATATATGTAGCACTTGTTTTAAAAACTACTTAAACAAAATATTTAATATTTTCTTGACATCAACCACCTAGCTGAAGGGGCACAAATGCTTAAGGATGTGCAGATAAATGCCACATTACAATGCCAATATTATCCAAAGTTATAGTATTATTATTATTTGACAATTTATGTACCACACAGTGCTTATAAAATTACATGCACAATGGAAACATACATTTGAATAGCTAGAGGCTCAAAAGCAGGCAACATTTAGAACAAAACCCTTATAAAGGATTAAGGAAAATTTTTGCTCCACCACTTTATATTCATGTGTATAGAACTCCGCAATGTACTTTTTTTTTAAAAAAAAGAATGTTCAACTAAATATAGGTGTGTCCCCTGCTCCACCCCCACTTTGCACAAGTATATGTTGGGGACTGAGACAATAGCTGTAGGTAAAAGACAAAGACAACTCTATCTACCCTGCAAAGGTCTCAATATGCATTGAATTTCCTGAATTTACTTATGAGCAAGAAAAACCAATATTATATTGAATAACTGAATGTATACACTAAATCATTTAACTTCAAATCTAAATGTCTTTTAAAAGTACAGCTTAAATTCTCCATGGTGCATGGTGGAAGATTCAAAAGAAAGTATTGGATTATTCTAATGTTTTTTTTTAATAAATTTCTTAATAAACAAAACATCTAATATTGCTTATGGAGCAGAAAACTTGCTACATTATCAATTCTCTTTCCTGTAAGAATGATCTTCCTCCAGTCATTTATTTATTTATTTGTGGTTCAACAACAAAGATAAAAAAGAGGGCCAAGGCAGAAGGTTAGCTTCCTCTTTAATTATAAACAATATAGCAAGCAGTGATGTGTAATTGTATTAAAAAGCTCTTTCCTGACACAGTTATGTCAAACAGCCCTTTTAGGTAATTTGGCTATTCCAAATGATATTTAGGATCAAATGTGTACTCTAATAAGATCTATCTGTCAATGAATGATAACAGTAGAAACTAAAATCAATAAAAAGACAACCATGTTCTTTGATATATTGTAAATAGTTATACCTCTTTGAACCAACATTCATTTCCTAAGGAACATGAGCAATAGATTTCTGAGCAAACAAGGGTACAATGATCATATACATTGCTAAAAAGGTGCTAACTGAATAATGTAAAGATAAAAGACAATGTACTTTCAGAATCTTAATACTTTATTTCAAACATCTCAAAGTAAAGTCAGAATCAAAATTAATTTTAATCCAAATATGTATCTGTAAACTGCATATACTACTTAACAGGTGAATAAATAAACAGCAGTACATTGGCTGGTACCATAGTTTCTAAAACAAAAATCCAAACTTACACAGCATAGCATAAGCATCATGAAATTAAAATTGTCTTTTGGATAGCTTTGTGGCAAGTCAATTTGCTAGTTTGTAATATTTCCAACATTAGTAGGTTGAGGTTGCAATGCTAAGGCTGGTGTTTCAATCTATATATTGTCTGTCTTATAAATACATTTTCTGAAAACCCTAATTGACCAAAGCCATAATGGCGAATAGATACCAACATCTATGGGCCCATTATCTAGTGAAGATCCTGGCATAGGGAAGATTGAACTTGGAAAATAAAAGGAATAAATGTAAAGGTCATACATGAATGAATAAAAATGTCATATGTCTGTGAAAGTAATAGTTCTGAACAAAACTGATTAGATGCTGTGGAATGAACCAGACATGATGAAGGTGTAGATCTGACTAGACAAAAATGACTAGAATATGCTTTTATGTTTTGGAAGACATTTGGTCTACAGACTAGTATAAGTCTACTTGCCTGCTGACTTCTAACATGCCTTCACTGTGGCTCTCTATAAAAATAACAGAAGAAAATCAGACTGAGGAAACTAAAGAAGTATTTCAGTACTGTCCATCACAAACAAGATCTTTGTTCACATTCTCCCAAGCAGATTTGTCATTGCCTTGGCAGAAGTGTGGCTTTCAGCTAAAATAGAGAACACCAGGTATGATATATACCATGAGGCAAGTCTAGGAAAATTGTATTGAGAAGAACAAGCCTTTTTTACTCTTATCTTCATTGACCTGACAAAGGCATTTGACACCCTGCCAAGGGAGGCTCTCTAGATTATCATGAGATATTATGAATGCCTAAGGAAATTTGTGAAGTTGATTCAACTACTGCATGATAGAATAAGAGCCATGGTGGTGCAGTGGTTAGAATGCAGTATTGCAGGTTGCAGACTGCTGATTACCAAGAGTTTAAGTCTCCCTGGGTCAAAGTTGATTCAGGCTCCCAGTCTTCTGAGGTTGGTAAAATAAGGACCCACATTGTCGGAGGCAATATGCTCACTGTGTAAACTGCTGAGAGAGGGCTGTAAAGCATCATGGGGGGGGGGGTATATAAGTCTAAATCTAGTGCTATAGAATGACAGGACAGGTTCTTTACAATAGTGATACATCAGCTGCACTTGCCATTTTCAATAGGGGTAAAAGAGGGTTGTGTGATAGCCCCAATCCTATTCAATCTCTTTTTCACTTGCATGCTGTCATGTGTTATCCATAGTCTGAAGGAAGAAGTGTACATCAAATACTGATTGAATGACGCTCTTTGACCTTCATTGCTTGAATCCATGGACAAAGTACCTCCCCAGTATTCAAAAAAACTTATTTGCAGACGACTGTGCATTCCTAGAGCACAAATACAGTGATTTACAGTTGATGCTGAACAAATTATCAGAAGTTGCTATGCTCTTTGTCCTACCAGCCTGAACAAGACTAAAGTATTCACCAGCCAATGCCAAATACCAAACTTGTAGAACCCCCTACAAAATCATTGTTGATAACATCCAGCTGAAAATGTAAACAGCTTTGAATACTTGGGGAGTGTTATTTAGGGCAATGGATTTTTTTGAAAGGAAATTAACTCCAGGATCAGCGAGATCAGCCCGGCACCAGGGCAGCTGTGAACTGGTGGTCAATCATATGTATCTCTACATATGTATCTCCACAAAGCTAAAAGTCTATAGAGCTGCAGTGATCTCACTCTCTTATATGGATGTGAGTCCTGGATTCTACCAAAGCTTCATCAAACAACTGAATAAACTTCATGTGAGCTCTCTACTCCATCTTTGGCATCTTTTGGCAAGATCATGTCCCCAATTTGGAGGTCTTGGATCTTACAGAGTCCCTGCAAGATCCAAGACCAGATCCCACCAGCACAGAATCCTTGATTATCAGAGCCAGATAATCTGATCATTAGATTATCAAAATGAATAACTGCTATATGCTTTTCCATTTGCTCTACAGTGTACTGGATCTGAGCAGAGACCTTGAAGTTAATCATGCAAGCACTACAAACCATACACCACTAGGACATTCAGCTTAAGGAAGTAGAAGCTGCAGTTGCTGACAAAAGACACTGGCAAGACCTGTGTTATGAAGCCCCCATTGACTTTGAAGACAGGTGCCATCAAAAGCCAATAAAAAGTCCTGAGCAGCTTCACACAATAACACTCAAAGTTACTACCATATTGAACTTCCAATGCCTATATTCCGCAAGACTCTGTGCTTCCAGGCTGGGAGTGCAGTCACTTCAGCATCCAAAAATGAACTTCCTAACAGTGCATCTTCTTGAAACTCAAAGAAATATTTTCTTGCAGGCACATGGAAAAGAAATACATATGAAAGCAAGACTGATTATTTCAGATGAAAGACTTAAAAATAATTAGTGTAAGAATACAAAGTTGATGAAAGGTACTAAAATGAGAGGTACAATGTAATATATAGTTCATGTTCAAATGAACATGAAAGAAACATAAAAACTGAAAGAAACAACAGTGAAAGACTGAAAAGGGCAAGTTCTGCGTAAAAATGAATGGGCAGTTGAAATAAGGAAAATAAGTGGAAGCTTCTTGGGGGGAAAAAGATTTTACAAAGTGCCAAAAAAGTGTGTGATGTTTTGCTAATAGAAGGTATTTAACAAGAATGCGAGGTGCAGTGATATTGAAAAAAAGGCTTTGGACATAAAACAACAAGTGCATATCAAATAATTATAACAAAAAATAAGTATAAGGTCCTTTTGATGCTTGTAGAAAGAAAAAGTAAATTGCTGGCAATGTAGCCAAATAGAACAGGGAACAATTAAGATTAAAGGAGTCAGAGAAACCACAGAGATTTTCCTGAAAATCAAATATGGTTTTGGAAGTAGGTGAAAAAGGCTAAACAAAGGATTTTTCTGTACCATTAAATTATATGAGCTCCTAGAAAGGACCCCAGAAAAAAAACCCACTTTGTTGGGTTTCTTGGAATGGGCAGAGATAGTTTGTGACAGCTAGCATCTGGAATTGAAATTCACAAAGCAGATACATGATTAGCCAGAACTGCCGCCCCCCCTACATTCTGGATCAGATGAAGTTTCTGAATATTCTTCAAGGATAGCCCCTTGGTAAATGCATTGCAATACTCCAGATACGAAGATAAGAAGTGATTAATGTAGACATGAATGATTCATAGAAGAACACTGAAATAAATAGACAATTTTTTTTTATATATAACATTTTTATTTTTACAACAAACATACAAACAAAACATAGAAACATAAAACCATCTTTCAATTATATTATTTATATATATATATATATAAATATATATATATTTGTTTTTTTAAGTTTTCACGGGTACTTACATGAATGCAGTTCAGCTTCCTTCGGGTATTATCCC
>BHFT01044752.1:0-16283 GCA_004320025.1 Laticauda laticaudata
CAAGGAAGAGAGATTAGCTTAGATGGCCAGGTATACAACCGCAGTGACCTCCAGGAAGGGCTGGAACACAACTTCACGCATGGGTTTTTCCAGGTCCAGACCCCCTACCGCAATGACACACAAGTATGTGCCCCACTTCATCGTTGGTGATGAAACGCGTTCTCCTCAGGACCTAACCCATGAAGCCCTACCACTTCCAGATGCTCAACCCGTGAAGAGAGGATCTTCAACACTACAGGCTGTCCAGGGCAAGACGCGGTGGTGGAGAATGCCTTCGCATTCCTGGCCAAAAAATTAGATAATTTCTCACGACAGCAGCATGGACCCCAGAGACTGTGAGGAGCATCGTGGAAGTCTTGCCTGCATCCTGCACAATCTCTGCGCACAGCCGCTACGACCCAGTGTTCAGAACAGACTGTCGACGTCAACAAGGGAATGGCGGAATGGAGCCTGGTGAATGGAGGCAAGGATGTAACCTGATAAGACCTGTGGTTACAAGGCCTCAACAGAGCTTATGTGAACGGGAAAGAAAGCCAGTGGCCAACCTCGCTGAGACACTGGTGCAACTCCCAGCTGTAGGCAGAGGAGTGGTAAGACGGATGATAGATGAATTAATGATGCTTCCTTGAGACTTCGTTTGCATAACACTGAATGAGATTCGGCCCATGTATGTTGATGGTTCCTAACAATGAATAAGGGCATTAATAAGAGTTGTGGTTATTTTAAAATGTGTTGATCATGAATAAGTCTGTTATTGATATAAAGGTCCATAATGTGTGGCAGATGGGATAGTGGACCATACGTTCACTGTGGTGGCCTGGAGGTTTTATTATGCCCACAGCTATCCTTATCTCTCTCCCAACAGCATGCAAATGGCTTACATTTTTTAAAGTTTTACCACAACATTTATGAGAGTAAACAAAATAATCAACCCAAGAAACTTTAATTAAGTGTCTTAAGCAAAGATAAACTGTTATTTAAAACCAAGTAAACAACTCAGTCTTCTGAGACTATTCTGAGTCAGAATAGACTACTTCTGCGTGCGTGCTGCATCCTTTTTATATCTGCGGACAGTGCAATTTCATTACCCCCGCATAGCGCAGTGAACACTTGGCATCACGCAGCACTCCCCTTTGTTCTATAGGCGTAACGTGATGCAATCCGCTTCATTAGCTATGCATCCGCCCCTTCCGCTATGCGTCTGCTTCGAATCCTCCTTCAGTAACCCCTTCGGAGGTGTCGATCCGCTTCCACCACTTTCATCCATCTTTCATCCGCTAGGCTTCCTATGAACATCCATTTAACATCCCCGCTACATACTACCCATGTCCGTTCTTTTCCATTCTGTTTATGCAAATTTTGACCAATTTTTGGAGTGGATGAAAACGGATGGAGCCACCCCCGAAATTTTGCTCGTGCGCTGTATCCTTTATGCATACGTTTTGCGTCCATCAGCCAGTGGGACCGGGCCTTTATTTGTGAAAAAAGCTGCTCTTTCCAAAATCCACCAAATGATACATTTTCATTCATCCTCCTCCACTTACCACAACTGAAATGTTCTGAGGATAGAGGGTTGGAGAGAGGGTTGCAGAGTTAAAACTGAAATGAACACAATGAAATTTTCTGTAATGGAAAATAATCCTGATGGGGACAAGGCTGAACTTCCCTGTTCTAGCATCATGGCATTTTTCTGTCATTAGGGCAGTTTTCAAGCTTGTGATAAACTTTTCTTATTGTGGGCCCTGATCTGCCAACGGCTGAGTTTGGTTCTTCGTAGAGACACATCTTTTAAATTAATCACTGTCAAAGGACTATAACACAGCAGTATTATAGATTCAGTCCTTGACGCTTGCCTTAGATGCCTCTGCTGCTCACCTGTGACAAAGTTTCTTGTAATGTACCCTTTCTTACTCTTCTAACCAATTGTAGGATTCAAATTTTTTTTACTACCAGTTCTGTGGGCATGGCTTGGTAGGCATGGTGTGGCTTGGTGGGCATGGCTTGGCAGGGGAAGGATACTGAAAAATCTCTGTTTCCTCCCCACTCCTGGGGGAAGGTTACTGCAAAAATCCCATTCCCTCCCCAGCCTGCTTTCCAGCTCTGTTCTCCTGTGCAGGGCAACAAAAGAAGACCCAGCCTATCAGCTGGGACTTGGGAAGCAGAGAATAAATGGGGGCAGGGCCAGTTAGGAGTAGTACTGCCAAAAACTACTCAAAATTTCCACTACTGGTTCTCCAGAACTGGTCAAAACCTGCTGAATACCACCTCTGCTTCTAACAGGTTTCCCAGATACCCTACACTTCAACTGCTCCAGTTACTTCAGGATCAGCTGCTTTGAGAATACTTCAGAGTCCAACTGACAAGGCAGTGGGGGGCGGGGGGAAGCACTCCAAAGAGCTTTAGGTATGGTGCAGTGGTTGCTTTCACTTTGGATCAGGAAAGCAGCTGGTAAGAAATAAGACCTAATTCCCTATCTACCACTCAGAACTGCTGTTTTATTTTGCTTCATGGTAGGGTTGGTCTTGATGGCTCCCTATTTCTTCAAATGACACAATTGCCCATGGTTTTATTGCAGAATTCCATTTGCTGGTTCTGTATGAAATGCTGAATCAGAAACTTATTACAGAAGCTAATTTTGCAAAAACCCAACAGTTTAAAATGATTGGCCAATTTCTGGTTCAATGGGCTGAATGAAAACAACCACTAGACTTTGATTTGTATATTTTCACATTATGCTTAAATTCATTATCTCAAGTAATACATTGGGTGCCTTATGGCAAAATAGCAGTATTGCCTCCTGATAGGTAGCAGTTCCCCCTGCCCACTTTGCTAACTAAGTCTTTTAAACAGAAGTGGCTATGACTGAATTCTCTGTATGTAAGACAAAGGCTTCACTATTGGCTACTATGGCTCATCCTTGCCTGATGAACATGAACATTACTGTTATTAGACTCCGGCAGTAAAAATCCAGATAGCTAATCCAGAAAATGCTAACTCACTGCTGCCATCTAGAGTTGTGTGGAATCTGCAGCAGAAACAGCAAACTGGTCCTGTACATAGTTCAGTCTGGAAACTTCCTCCCTTTCTATTTTAACTCTCAATCATCCCCAGTACATCATCCCTAAATTTAGAATCTATCCCTTCCACTCTGCTTCATTTTCTCACTCCATACTTTGAGGGATAGGGAAGATATTCTAGTTCAAGATACTGCCCGTCTACTTGGCTTCGCACATCCCGTGTTGAGCTGAGAAGGGAGGAAGAAGATTTTTTAAGTTTCTGCTTTTGCCAAAATAATTGCTTGATTTTTTAAAAGAAAGAACTCTGGAGAAAGATACATTAGAAAGTCCCAAGACATGATATTGTCTTCTTATTTCTTGACATTGTATTGAGGTATCAGAAAGATAATCAAGATATGTTAATTTCTGGGTGAGTAAGAAGCAAAGGGCAGACAGGGCTACCAAAATCAATAGTCACAAAAACACAAAAGGAAAACAACATTGGGATAGCAGGTGTCTAAGGGCTATCACTAATATGAAACCTTCCATTGCTGATCCCTAAATTTGTTAGGAAGCTCCCACCCAAGCAAGGGAATTAGCCTTGAGTCCTTACAGCCACAAAAGACATCTAGGACTGACTCCCTGTTAGGTTCCATGTCACCTTATCTGTTTGTTCCCAATGGAGGGCATGCAGTCCAAGGAGATTCTTGTACTATAGGTAGGTAGAATATAGGTAGAATATAATATATATTTTCCAATACTATATAATATATAGTCAATGTGAACCTTTTATGTGTAGATCTGGTTACTTGCACCTGACAAAATGTTAGACATCCCCAAGGGAAGGCTGTATGTTCCTGAGGGTTGGGGGAAGAGTGATTGAAGGGCTATAAAACTTGCCCAATGAAATAAACCTCTTTTGTGAGCTTCTTCCATGGAATTTTCTTCCTGTAGCTTGGTTCACTTCAGGCATTTTGGGAGGAACTTTTTTGATGCCGTAAATATTGGAATTTCATTAATAAAGCTTTATTAATTGTAACTGCCTTGGGTTTTCTCCTGTGAACCCCCACTTCGATATCTGACACAAAAATGTTTAGAACAGCAATATGTCCAATCCTTTCTTTATTTAGAAATAAAAACAAAAATTAAGGTTACAACCAACCAAGCTTTACATATTGTTTAAATGGAATGACTTAATCTTTAGCTGACCTGCAAATACAGACTTTTGGGTTGTAAACAATTTAAAAATAGTACCAAAAATAGAGGTTCTAAAAATAGCAAACATGCATGTAGGGCAAAACAAAAAACACATACATAATTAAAACCACTGAAGCAGCCCATCAGAAGTTGAAATGAATTTAAAAGCCTTACTGCAGCAGATGTAATGTTCAAGATCCAGGAAGAAGACAGTCACAATGATCCAAGAACATTTAGTTTATCTTCTTCTTCGATGCAAATATCCTAATTAAAACTTTTCTGACACAACTAATTTAACTTGTGCTTCAGTATCGTAACTGATTCCTCTGCTCAATCTTTTTGTTTTTCAAGTATATCCAATTGAATCTGTCTATCTGTAACTTAAATCCATTATGCTGTTCCTGTGTAAAGGATTCAGTCTTTTGTTACAGCAACAGCACTTAGATTTATATACCACTTCTCAGTGCTTTACAGCCTTCTCTAAGTGGTTTACAGAGTCAGCATATTGCCTCCAACAATTTGGGTCCTCATTTTACCCACCTTGGAAGGATGGAAAGCTGAGTCAACCTTGAGCATGGTGAGACTTGAACTGCCAAACTGCAGGCAGCCAGCAGTCAGAAGAAGTAGCCTGCAGTATTGCCTTCTAACCACTGCGCCAGCATGGTTCATCCAAAAACTTATGCCTTTAGATGCTGCTACATCTGGAAACATCTTGGCCAGGAATCCAAAAGCCAACAAAGCAGGTACCAGGTGAGCCTCCTTTAGAGAGAGCACTCCAAAGCTAAGAAGCAGCATTACAGTAAGGACAGCTCTCAAGCAGCCACTCCTCGCTTTTTGTGTGGAAGGATATATTAAACTGACTCTAGAAAGAGTGTTTTGAGACTTTTCACAGAAGAGTCCAATGTGCTGTTGGGAAGTTGAAGCATGGAAAAGGGGGTGAAACAGAACATGATCATTGATATCACTATTGACAGATATCACAATAATATCTCAATCCGCACTGCAATTGTATTTTCTTTACTACTGCTTCTAGAAGGCCCTTCAGTTGGATAGTTTGGCATTAACCATATGCTTGAAAATGAATTAATAGGTTTAATTATGTTTACTAGAATATTGGAATTTTCCCCACAAACAGTGGAATCTTTCCTTAAATATTTTCTTGGTCTTAATTATGGAATATATCGATCTCGATTTAAGCCTTGCAATTTTTGTTATTATTCATGCCCACATAGCTTTAGCAGCAATCTATCTTTTAAATTCCCTGGATTACATAAAGTTGAATATTGTGCTATTTCCCCTTTTCCACTGTTTCCAATACAACTGATATGGGGGGGAGGGGGAACCAGCACCAATTGTAATGCATCTCTAGCAAATAACACAACATTTTCAAATTCTTGTATTGTAAGTTGTACAATTTTTGCAGTGACATGCTGCATCTTCTTTTCTTGCCAACTTTTAAAAGCTACAAATTGCATTGAAGTTAGCATTCTGGCAAGTCCAAAATGTCCAGGAGAGAATGGCTTTCAAGTCACAAATTAAGGGAGAACCTCTTTTCCCTGCTCCCAAATTTTCCTGTGAAGACTACTGCTCACTTAAGTAGCAATAGCAATAGCTCTTAGACTTATATACCACTTCACAGTGCTTTACAGCCCTCTCTAAATGGTTTACAGAGTCAGCATATTGTCCCTAACAATCTGGGTCCTCATTTTACCCACCTCGGAAGGATGGAAGGCCTGAGTCAACCTTGAGCCTGGTGAGATCTGAGCTGCCAAATAGCAGGCAGCCAGCTATCAGCAGAAGTAACCTTCAGTACTACACTCTAACCACTGTGCCACCTTGGCTCATAAGTGTTTTATGTTACATTAGCATAGAGTAAACAAGAAGGTTGTATATGAGATGCAAGCAGTTGCTTTTAATCACACAGTACCTTGTGTATTTTTCTACTGTATTTTATTCTGTATACCTATGGTCAGATGGGAATCACATTTCTGGGACAAGTAAATCATTTGTTATATGAGACAAAGCTATGGTGCAGAATAGCAGTTACACATTACTTGTTCACTTTTCTTATTTGAAGCATTTTTACTCCATTCTTAAGATGAAAAACAAAAGCCTTTTGAGGACAAGGCATTTCAGATTAGTAAAAGGCTTCCCTTGGAATACAATTTCATAGACACAGCAGAAAACGAAAATGGATGGGGACAGGGAGAAGAGAATGAGCAACATGCGGGAATCATTGTTGCCGACAAGTAACTAGAATATTTGCGGTTCTGACAGTTTGGTTAGATTTCCCTCACTTCAACAGACAGTTGACTGTGCCAAGTGACAGATAATGGAGAAAGTTGAATGCAGAAAGTAAGAGCTGCCTTGTTTGTTTTTCTTTCTTCATCTCAGTCATACCATGATAGCCAAGGAGCAATTGTCTTCTTGATGATGAACAGATTCTCAGACACTGGGATCCTTCTTAAATCTTATTAACTCAGTTTCTGAAGTGAACCAACTGGTGACAATCTTCTCAGAGTTACATTCTACAGCCATCAAACTCTTTCCACATGGAAGCTCACTTGGTCGGTGCCTATTTGTAATGCAGTTTCCAAGGCTTTTCAATGAATTGTGTTTTTCCTTTCTGTACCTTTTATTGGTTGCCTAGATGTTAAGAGTGAACCAATGTAAATTCATTTTATTGTCACAGTTTTATAGGAATATCTTATGTTGAATATCTGGCTTGTCACAGCTGGTGCTTTTTAAAACAACTGGGGGGAAAGAGGAGAGTTACAATACATCATGCCATGATGACAAGAGTTTGACACCTCTGCTCTAGAACAGGGGTCGCCAACCTTTTGGACCTCAGGGACACCAAACTCATAATTTTAGATTCCCAGGGACCACTAACTAGTTCTGTGGGTGTAGCCTAATTTGTGGATCTGGCTTGGTAGTCATGTGACTGGCTGGGCATGGCTTGTATGTAAATATTATAAATATTTATATAAATACTTGGATTCTTTTTCTATAAAAAAGAGCAACTTTTACCCAAAATCAGGCAAAGCAGGCGGGCAGATTAATTGCTCACAGAATCACAAGATTCATTCAGAGATCTATTTATCTGCTATTGGCTAGCTCAGTCTGTCATATAAAATTTGCTTGCAAGCAAACTCACAAAATTAACTCCACAACACACCATGCATGTAAATATTTGAATTTTTTTTAATAAAAAGAAACAACTTTTACCCAAAATCAGGCAACAGCAGCAGATTGAGTTACTACAGAATCATTCAGTGATCTATCTGCCATTGGCTAGCTTAGTCTCTCAAATTTGCTTCTGTGAGTCTGCACTGAATTTGCTTGCAAGCAAACCTTCAAGTCCTAAGGGAGGTTCGGCTGCGCTGAGCCAAAGATCTAAAGACTAACTAGAAAAAAAAATCCAACCATTTCCTGCTTCCTAGCTAATCTAAATCTCCTGGCACAGCAGAACAGATTGATGGTCGGAAAAAGGAAAAATAGCAATTTAGCAGGCAAGTTTATCTGCATAAGGAGTGAGTGGGCAGGGAGGGTCCCATGGCCATGTGGGTGGCGCAGCCTGAGTTTCTGCAGCCTGGTTAATTGCTTTGTGCGGGTTGTTCTGAGGGTGAGATTTCTCTGCAGCCCACCAAAATTTTATGATGGCCCACCAGTTGGTGACTCTCCTCTAGAACACATTAATCCTAACTTACATCAACTGAATACCTTAACCTTTTGTCTGCAGACATTTTTTAACTTCTCCCCTGCTAGTGTAGCTAGTTCGCAAACTTAACCCTTCTTAGAGAAGACTTTATCATTAACTCTTCCTGGTGGAAGGCAGGCTAAGCAAGGCAACTCCCAGTTATCTTAAGAAGAGCAGCATAGAAGTATGAGAGTTCAATTTGCACAAGAGAAAAAACAGGAGCTGGCAGGGGGGGGGGGGATGAGAGCAGGGAAAGTTGACTCTTAAAAGATAGAGCAAAGAGTTTACTCTAATAGGCAAATAATTTAATCAAGGGACCAAAGAAATTGACCCATCACACCACCCAACTCTTCCCCAGTGTTCTTCAAATGAGGATTTTAAATTGCAACATTGAAAACCGTCTATAACAATTGCAGAAACAGTAGAAAAGTTTCCAAAACTGCAAATTTCTTACAAAGACTAAGAAGTGTTTCAAAGCCAAGTAATCTGATTCAATGCTTTGAATCAGGTCCTGAATCTTCTGTAAAGAAGTGACTTGACTGAAGCTTTAGTGAATTAAAGCACATTTTCAAACTTTGCCCAGACCTCCTCTCCCCTCTAAGAAATAAACATTGTGTAATGCCTTATGAGACAGTCACCCCAAACACCTGTGAGTTTAGTACTTTGAAGGCCCTCACAGCATCTCGGGCATAAGAGTGCTTCTCCTGACAATAATTGGAAGGGCATCCTCCCAAAAACCCAATTGTAGAGTCAATCTTAGATGCAGATGAAGGAGAAAAATCCATGTTTTCATATATAGTATGATAAAAAAAAATACATTAAAATGAGATAAGATACACAAAGTGTCAGTTATAGATACATGATACCTGTACATGATCCTAAAGAGTCCTAAAATGACACACCTAAAGTTGTACAAGAGAAAAACATTATTTACATTAGTAATTTGGTTCTGTCACTTGCTTTTTATTTTGTTCTTGCCAAATCCGCTAAAAAAAAACTTTGCAGTAAATCAGTAGTCAGATTGACTTGTGTTACTATACAGAAATTAAAGTCCCATACATCTGGAAGGTGCCAAATTAGGAAAACTGCTACAATGTCTTGCTTTTTCTCCAGCAACTCAAGGCAATAGACACAACAAACCTTTCTTCATTTTTTTTCACCCAAAAATCCAATGAGGTTAATCAAGTTGACCCAAATTATTGTCCCAAAGTCACTTTGTGAATTTCCTTCCCAGGCTGAGGGAAGACTTGAAGTGAGTTTCTCTGCTCCTAATCCAACAACCTTATCACTATGCCGCATCAGCTGATTGGGAGCTATGTTTTCCAGGTATTATCAAGTAAGGCCCTAGGCTATACTTTGGGTTTCAAAGAGAAAATGTTCAAAGAGAAAATGTCTTTCAGACTTTGCATGTACAATAACTGGCAACCAACCTTTAAACCAAACATGCCTATTCCCAGAATCACACAGCTCAGCTACTTTAAGAAATGGATGACAGTTTTTACAGGAGAACTGTTTCACACTCTATGCTCTTCAAATCTGAAGTGCTGCCCAACCTTGTCATTAAAGCAGATTTATAAAAAGAAAGGTGCCATAAATCAACCTTACCAGAAGCCTGAACAGAAACCCCACTTTTTTTTTTTTTTTGCTTCTTCTAAATCTGGATGAGGAAGCTGCCATGATGCAGTGATGGACCNTTTTTTTTTTTTTTTGCTTCTTCTAAATCTGGATGAGGAAGCTGCCATGATGCAGTGATGGACCCCAAAAAAAATCTTTGTGCGTGTTTGGAAGAGCTCTTCTTGTACTTTGCGCAGGGATATTTTTTTGATGAGGTGGGAGTATCAAAAAGAACCAAGATGCATAATCAAAGTTTCACTTCTTTTTTATGTACATCACGGCTGCCATCTTGCTTTTTGGATTAGACACACAGACAAACTCAGATGCTCCTGACTTCACAAATTTAAAGTAGAGACACAGCCTTATTTAAGAGGGAGATTATATTGAATGTATGGGGCTGAAGGAAGAGGTGTGAGGTCACAAGGAGACATGAGGAGACCTGATAGCAGTCTTCCAGTATTTGAGGGGTTGCCACAGGGAGGAAGGGCTCAAGGTATTTTCTAAAGCACCTATAGGCCAGACAAGGAATAATGGTTGGAAACTGAACAAGGAGAGATTTAACCTGGAAATAAGGAGAAACTTTCTGACAGTGAGAACNGAGATTTAACCTGGAAATAAGGAGAAACTTTCTGACAGTGAGAACAATCAACCAATGGAACAGCTTGCCTTCAGAAGATGTGGGAGTGCCATCAGTTGAGACTTTCAAGAAGAGATTGGACTGCCATTTTTCAGAAATGATGTAGGGTCTCCTGCTTGGGTGGGGGGATTGGACTACATGACCTACAAGGTCCCTTCCAACTCTGATTATCAGTTATCTGTTAACTATCCAAGTCCAATAGAGCAGTTACACAAATCAATCTAAATATAGCCATTCATCACCTTCATGTGTTTTATTTCTTTTTAAAAGTGGAAAGGGTAAATATTTTTCTGCAGTTTTCTATTTCTACTTCAAATTGTGTTTATTTATTGTGTTCTCCCCACCGCCCCAATTAATATCCAAGGGTGCCAAGGTGTGACAGGCACATATGGAGCTGTCTGCCTGAGCACCAAGCAAGAACCACCCACATAGATATAAAAATATTTCCATCTTTGAGGAGGGGGGGGGGAATGCAATCAGAAATGCTCTGAGTTGCCCTATATTCTAGTCAGCAGTTTCTCAGTCTCGGAGGAAAATAAAAACAAAAACTTCAAACCCATCTCAATTATAAACAGTGCCAAGACAGCTCCAAAGGGCACCATCCAGCAGGTTCATGAGAGCAAAGTAAAGCAAAAATGGATGAGGAGAAGAGAGGATGATGCTTGCTCTCCTGCATTTACAAAGAACTCCATCCCCCCCAAAAAATAAACCATGAAGTGCACCATCACTTCAATAAACCATGAAGTGCACCATCATCCTTAACAGTTCAAGTGGAAATACCACGGGGACATTTTGCCATAGCCTCACTTGATGTGGCCTATTATTGTCATGAAGGATTTTTTCATTGCCAGGAATAATGGGTAGCCTTGTGTAGATATTAAATAAAAATGGAGAGTATAAGGAACCCTAAAAGCCCTGAGGAACCCGAAAAGCAAGAGCCTTGTGCTCAACCTTTCCTCTGCTGGAAGTAACCTGGAGAAAGGAGGAGTGCCCACCTCCCAACCTCTAGGGTTGGCCCAAAAGGATACCATGATCAATGGTCTTGAAAACTGCCTAGAGATCAAGCAGAAACAGGAGAGTCATACATTGCTATCCTGGTCCTGCCAGATAGTCATCTACAAGTGTAATCTGTGCCATTTTGATTCTCTACCCGGACCTAAAGCCCAATCAAAAAAGGCCCAGATGATCTCCTACTTCCAATAGTGAACAGCAGAAGTGAGGTCATTCTGTGTGCGCACTGTATTTTTATGTGTATTGGTTTCTGGATGCATCCACTGAATCTATCCCCACCTGCCAGATCCATCATCTCTAAAGAAAACTGAAGCTGAAATGGTATGATTGGCATTTGCTGCTTCCAAGAATCTTATACAGGCTTGAAAAAGCTGGAAGGTCAGTTTGTGCATAGAAGTCTGTGCCTGATGTTTAAAAACATTTATCAAGCAAAAAGCTTTGCAACGATCAAAGATTTGGCTAGTTATTTCAAATCAATATGAGAATTTTGGTCTTCTTTTGATTTCAGGTCCTGTGTATTGTTCTTTTGCCAGCTCTTCCTCCCTGTTAGCATTGCCAGATAATCGATTTGGCATTGTCACTCTCAGAGTTATTTCTGATTTTTCTCCGAATGGCAGAAATGATCAAGAATTCCATCCATTGACATATCAATCACAAAAGTGCATTACTGCAAAGAAGAGCATCTATTCTACCAATGGAAGCTTTACAATGTAAGATTCAAATTTGAACTAAGTGAATGCCATACTAACTCATTTGACTACCCATTCCTTGAATCCATTTGAGTCCATCCAAAGGTTATTTAAACCCAGATTCCTACTTTTCACAACAACCAACCAGATCTTTCTGAGAAACCTAGAATTAAGTCAGAAAAATAACAGACTTCCCAATTGGAACCTTACAGGCATTCTGAGCTTGTAATATCTTTGAACACAAATATTCTATAACTGTCAGCCACAGGGAACCAAGAACAATGCAATAAATTATTCAAGATAGTTTCTTTATTGCTGTTCACTTATAGAAAGGAAACTTGCTAGACTGATGCATATTCTTTATAACTATCAGATAAGCATTGTGAAGATCTAGGGAAGATCCAGAGGTGGTATTCAGCAGGTTCCGACCAGTTCTGGAGAACCAGTAGCAGTTCTGGAGAACCAGTAGTTCAGAGAATCAGCAAGTACCACCCTGCTGGCACCACCCCCATCTATTATCTGCCTCCCGGGTCCCAGCTGATCAGCTGGGTCTTCTTTTGTTGCCCTGCACAGGAGAACAGAGCTGGAAAGCAGGTTAGTGGGGTGGGGNCCCTGCACAGGAGAACAGAGCTGGAAAGCAGGTTAGTGGGGTGGGGAGGGAATGGGATTTTGCAGTATCCTTCCCCTAGGAGTGGGAAGGGAATAGAGGTTTTACAGTATCCTTCCCCTGCCACACCCACCAAGCCATGCCCAACAAGCCACACCCACAGAACCGGTAGTAAAAAAAAATTGAATCCCACCACTGGGAAGATCCCTTCTTCTGGATCTCTTTCTGTATACGAAAGACACAATGATGATTTGCCTCTTCACTCCTCCCTCCTGCAATTCAGTGCCAGATTTCACCATAATATCAGCTCTCAGAGCAAATACTCAGCTCTCTACTTGTGCAAGTAGACCTAACCTTCATTGATTTATCTTTATGCCATTTCAACTCAGCTGAGGCAGAGACTAACTCCACACATCTTCCATGGATTAAGTTACATTTAGGAATAAGTATTTTTTAATCACATGATAAAAGAATAAAAATGGGGAAAAAAACCAGCATGTCTTCACTCTGATGAAAAAGTCCACTTAATACACTTCTCCGAACATTTTTTAAATTATTCTAGTTAGAATAATTTAGGAATAAGTATTTTTTAATCACATGATAAAAGAATAAAAATGGGGAAAAAAACCAGCATGTCTTCACTCTGATGAAAAAGTCCACTTAATACACTTCTCTGAACATTTTTTAAATTACTCTAGTTAGAATAATTAATCAGTGGAACAGCTTGCCTCCAGAAATGTATGCTCCAAGATTGGAAGTATTTAAGAAGAGATTGGACAACCATTTGTCTGAAATGCTGTAGGGTTTCCTGCCTAAGCAGGGGGTTGGACTAGAAGACCTCCAAGGTCCCTTCCAACTCTCTTATTCTGTTCTTTTCTAGCCATCTACATATGCACTCACCTGCTATTAAAAACAGGATATTTTAAAATATTGCAGCTGTGTGCATACACAATTTCCTGTTGTTATTTTTGCATAGTGCCCATGGGCAGCACACAATTTGCCCATCAGTTTGTGACATCTGTAATATACCGTATCCATATTTAAATAATATGTGTATCCTAATAATGTGATGATGTCCCCTAACCTCAGCAACATTAAAACCCTCATTAGCTAAGTATGGCTATAGTAACATTTCCGTGTTCAGAAACAATATGCCCTAGAATATCACATAAACATCTGGAAGAAGATAAATTAACTCATTCCCTAATGACCCTGAAGCATTATTAGAAAAAGGATGCTATGAGCTTGAGTATAACGGTGATAGGTGATTGACCTTTACCTTTTTGTTTCTGTTTTCTTTGACTTCTGACATAATTGTTTTGAGCAGGTTCAATCATTTACTGATATTATTTTTATAACTATTTTATATTAAGATGTCTAAAGTGTGATGCTCCCTTAATTTTTCTTTTCTTCTTTGGGTTGTTGAAAAGGAGTTTGAAGCAAGTCTCAACAAAAAGACTTGGAAGATTGAGTGAAGGGAGATTGGCCATGTTGCTCATTCACTTCCAAATGGTACGTGGAACTGGACAATTGAAGCCCCCCTTTTTTATATGCAGGCAATGCATGCTTAATAGGGGTGAGACAGTGGTGGGATTAACTGGTTGTTAAATTAGCCACACACATCCTGGCTAACAAAGTGGATCCTAGGTGCTGCACTGCAATGGAGAAACAAGCAATGGAGTGAGAAGGAGAAGGCTGCTTTCCCTATTTCTTCTCCTGCTCCTCCTCCTTCCTTCATGCCAGCCATTCTGTTTCCCATTTGTCCATTGTAGCGCAGTTCCCAGAATCCACTTTGATTGTGTGTGGGGGGGGGGGGNTTGATTGTGTGGGGGGGGGGGGGAGTAATTTAACAACCAGTTTGTCCAGGGCTGGTTTGGCCATTGCAAACCAGTTGTTAAATTATTTGAATCCCACTACTGGTTAGTAGGTTAATTCACCTAGTTTTGCTCAGCATTTTGAAGCCCATCACCACCACTGCTGATACTTCTAATTGAGAGCAAAACTACACCTCTTTTCTCAAACTGGAAGAGTTGGGCGTCCCAAAAATGGTGGCATAGAAAATGAGAGAATTCTTTTTTTTTTTTCAAAACTTGCATCCCTTACTGCAGCACAAGGGTTTTCTCAAATTATTTGTTGGCCACACTTCCTAGAATGCTTTGGGAATGGTGCCATATCAGAAAGCAATTTCCATCTCTGGGTATCTGGGAATTTTCAGGGGGGGGGGAAGTTTAGCTGAAAGATAAATGAGATGCCTTCTGCCAACTGTTAAATAATGTAACTGCAAATCTGCCTTGAACAAAAAAAAAAAATCCATACCCTCTAAACCCCTATTTTCTTCAGAGGAGAAGCAATTTAGAAACAAATTTCTTCCAGCAAAATATTGTGGCATATGCTCTTTGTAGGAATATTTTTTAAAAACATGCATAAACTTCAATAGGTCATAAAGCATATGATTCAGTCATTAAATGAATCATTTCAGTCACTAATTGGGGCATCACATGACTGTGACTTGTGATTTTTACATTATCCATTAAATCTGTTTGTCGAAACCTGGTTGCAAAGCACAGGAATGGTGACCGTGGGATGTTGCAACAATCCTTAATGTAAGGATTGGTCAAAGAGCTTGGGTGGGGTTTTTTTTACACCACTGTCACTTTGAATGATTACTATTTGAGACAAACAGTAAGTGAGGCATTGTAGAGCAGTGGAATAATGAATGCGGAGCAAACTTCAGCTTTTTACTTTATTGTAACAATAAAGGGTTGCCATGGCTGCCGTGCTAACAAGGCAGTCAGCTGGCGGACAACAGCTGATGCCACTTGACAGCTCCCTTTTATAGCCAGCTGTCAAATGGCATCAGCCAATAGGAACGGTCCGTGTTCCCGCTGGAAACACGGACTGGAGTGGAAACTTCAGCTCAGTCTTTTCCGAACACAACACTCCTTTCCCCCAGAACAGAGCATGCATAGTCCTTTCGGTATCTTGGGCGCTTGTGTAGATCGCCAGATCTTCTAGGCTCTGATGGAGCTGCTGCTGGAAGGAACTTCTCTGCTTGTCGGGCATTTTCTGGCACCGACAAAACTGGCGTCTCAGCTTCAGGCGGCTCTGAGTGAGGGACCAATGACTGCTCAGGTAGGCTTGCATCGCTGTCAGGTTCACGGGAAGTTTCTTCAGGTGCCAGTGGCTTCTCTGTTGCAGGAACATTCTGAGGGCCATCTGCAGAGGAACTCCAATGCCTTCTAAGTTGATCGATATGGCGGCACCAAATGCGCCCACCTTGCAGTTGGACACTGTAAGACTTAGGACTGGTTACTGCCAGAATCCGCCCAGGCATCCACAAAGGATGCCCCGCATAGCTCCTGGCCTAGACCCGGTCACTTTCAGCAAACTCCCTTATCTGGCTATTTGATCCTAGGGGCATGACTGGGGCATAATATGGATGGAGTCTGTCTAAAATAGTCCTCAGATGTCTACCCATGAGACGTTTAGCTGGAGACCTATTAGTGGTGGCACAGGGAGTCATGTGCTAGGTTAGAAGATACTTAGCGAGCCAAGAGTGCCAATCTATAGGCCCAAGCCTTTCCAGGACTTCCTTAGCAGATCTGACTGCCCTTTCAGCCAGACCATTACTGGCAGGGTGGAAAGCAGCTGTAAGATTCCCAGGTTAGCTAGAAAGACCTCAAATTCACAGGAAGTAAACTGGGGGCTGTTATCAGATACGATGGTGTCAGGGAGGCCATGGTTAGCGAATATCTTTGATAGAGCCTTAGTGACAGCTTCTGAAGTTGTGGTGGTCATCAAGGTCAGCTCTACCCATTTAGAAAAAGAATCA